>JAOYNC020046290.1:0-73734 GCA_025802115.2 Bertia moriformis
GGAAAGGGCCCAAAACCCGCCCATTCATGGGCTCTTGGCGGGCGCCCGCGGGCCGCCCACGGGTTTGGCGAGGTCTACTTGCAGCTGCGTCTTTCCCTCCAGTCTATAGAGTAAACTTGGCCTTTGAAACACTTCCAATGTAAGAAACATGGAAAGTACAATACAGCACTTGAGGTGGCCAAATTGGGAATCCATCTCCTTGCTAAAATCAGTCCTTGTTATATCTAGGGATCGGATCAACAGCATGTATTGCGCAAATATGCAGGATTGCTACTAGATGCTACTTCTTTGGCGCTACAATGCCATGATTCTAACAGCTATTTCTGATGCAGTGACGTTGCTGGAAAAAGGTCGAGGAATCCTAGCAGATCACTAGTACCAGGCTCGACAGGATCTTACTAGGTTGAAGGCAGCACATCCCAACGAAGCAGCCCATATTGAGTGTTTGATCTTCTAGTTGAACAATATCCCGTCATCTTCAGAATCATACGAATCTGTAAAGGCAAAACTGTGAGAAGCAGACAAAATGCTCGACGCTCTTATTAAATTATAAAACGCATACGTGGCTTTGATGGGTTTGAAATACTCTTACGTCCACCTAGCACGGAGCAGTCATGCGCCATATCTCGGAAGAGTGGACAGGAAATTGTCATGGTCAATTCCTGAGAGACCGCAGTACGCGCATCCGAATGCCAGAGGCATCTCAAGAGATATACCAACACCAACGGGCATTCTGCAGGGATCCCTACTATCGCCAATACTGTACCTGCTCTACAACACAGATCTGATTGTACGATGCACTGAGAAGGCGAAAATGGTAACTGCAAATGGCTGGGTAGACGATGTATGCATTATGGCAACAGGGATTAGTAAGAGGTCAAACATTGGAAAGCTTCAGCAGCGCAGCAGAGTACCTTCCCACAGATCGTTGAACGAACACAAAAGTCAATTGAATAATTTATTTTGATGCTGTTGGTGTGACCAATATCTCTATTGTATATGTCGTTAATTGAATTTTTTAGCATTAGCATTGCTGCGGAGGCTTCCCAATTGTCATTACTCCGTATTGTTGCACTTCTAACTTACAAAGCATGACCCACCACAGAGGAGACTATCCTCCAGGAAGGGAAAGGCCTCATCTCCACTGTCTGATATCCCTCATGTCCCTCCCGAGCTTTTCGAAAAGATCACGGAGACGTCAGGGCAAGAGCAAACCCTACAATGGCTGCGTTGCTGTTTTATCGAAGATATAGATACGAGAGCACACAGATTGCTCTATGGTAAACATAACAGAGCCGACTAGCAAATCCCTGTATCCCGGATATGCCAACAATATTGAGTCCTATTAGTGAGGCTCGGGGTTCAAGGTTGTCGGTGGATTTTCGCCCTGAAAAGGATGCCTTCAATCTTGTGCATGCTGTGAAGCGACTACTTGGTTCTTGGGAGGGCGAGTCCGCATCCGACACTTGATGATACCTTAGCATTTTGATCAACAATGCCGCTCAGACCCCGACCGATACTATCAACGATTAAAGCAACTTTCAAAAAGGAACAGCTGAAGAATCACCGAGACAAAGCTTTTGCTTGCAGGAGGCATGAGTCACGTATGCACATCAAGAGTAAGATGCTGGCTCCAAGCATCCTGAATACCCAGCATTAAGAATGAATAAAGCCACAGCTGCAGATTGAAAACCGCGATCAACCCAAGAGCCAAGTAGCCCAAAAAAAGCCTTTGAACAACTGACACCGAGGACCCCGGAAAGCCCTCCTGGATCCGATCTCGATAAGGTATCGTCGAAGATATGCCCGGCTCAAGGAGTAAAATCAGCTAACGCGTTCACACGTATATTTCCAAGGCAACTATCAACATGGTCACTGAGGCGGAGTTGCAGTCTGCTTGGAAGAGTAGGCGTGTTGCTAAGAAATCCGTAGGCTCAGAGTATATTAGTGCTGCACCGGAGTATCGGTAGGAGGAGGGGTATCCTGTTAATTTTGAAGACGTGATGACCACGGTTTGGGGGCCTATCGCTATTTGGGATGTTTTGAAGCATTTCAAGGAGGGAATATCTTCGACGAGTTGTGGGTAGTTAGGTAGTTGGTTACAAGAATATATGGAGGGCGATGCAAATGATTTTAAATGTAGTGAAGTCTTGAATGGCAATTTGCGGCTCCTAAGATGAGTGAAAATAGATAGGGTGGGACTGCTAGAGTGTGGCATCTCTAAATTGGTGCACGTATTGTCCCTCAGTTTTTCTGTGGAAATGGGACATTTCTTACCGTGGCAGGAACATGGAATCAACGCTCTCGTAAACATTTTCAATGAAGCTTTCATAGCTCAACCATCCCGTGTCAATTGGGCCCTCTAAATCCGTACAACTCATGTCCATCGCATCCCATACGTTCGGCCAAGGCATCGGCTCGAAAGGTGGTGGCTCTGTGAGAGACGGGTTCGTTTGACGATTGGTAGTTGCTCCCAAGTCAAGCGGCACGCTGGGAACATGTTGACTTTCATGTTGTTGTGGAATCAACTCCGTAGACAAGTCATTGAATGGGAATTGAGACAGGAACTGGCTTGTCAAATCCGGGCCAAGAAGTTCTTGTCTTCGGGTCTCCGCTTGCGCCATGATTCTCTCTAATGGTTTCCAGAGCATCCCGTGCTGTGAATCTGCGATCACAAATCTTGATCTCCGATAGACCTGGTCAACTACGGACCAGTACCTTGACATTACCGTTGGATCTTTGCAGACGCATAGCTCAGCGATCGCTACGGCTAGTGCATGCCATGGAACCCACATTGATCCTAACCATCGCCACGGGGCAGCTCCCGGGTAATTGTATGTCTCTTCTGACCACTGCAGGTTATCGGCGGCGAGCTTGAGGAGGACATATCCATGTAATTTGGGTGGTATAAAGTTCTTGCTTCGTTGTAAGGGTCTTAGACAGGCCAGTTGGAGCCAGCTGCTTATGACACCGGCAGTCTTCTGCGCGTACCACTGGAAGTCCGATAGATCGGGCCTGCATCCACTCAGAAGATTTGAAGCCGTCTGTTGGAAATCAAGGACAGCTTGCTGTCGCAAGCCCATTAATTTCACGGCCGCTTCGATGAAATCGGTAAACGCGAGTGATCTCGTCGCAGATGATGAAGCTGCGGTAACTAATATGTGTGTCATGTCTGTGAAAGTGCCCTCTGGATGCTCGCGGATCGGACCTTGCATCCCGAGCCATATGTCCTCATCATTAATATTCAATGGTGGGTGCGAGTCAAGCCATGCTGATTGCATCATTGGCTCGGATGCCCGATCTAGTGAAGCCGCCACATCCAAAAGGCCGATCCCTAGCCATACACGTCTGCGCATTTCTTGCTCAAATGGACATACAGCAAATGGTGGATCCGCTATGTGAAGCGATAATGCCTGGCCTACTCGGAGCGCCATGCTTAACATGGTCCAAACCCTTCGGCTCTGGTCTTGGGACCGTGCAGCAAGCTAGAAGCCGTTAGATATAGCTCTATTTCTTGAGTTTGAAGATTTAGGATATTGAAACATCCGTTCGCACTTACCAGTGAAAGGACATAGGCCTGCAAAACAGTGAGATCATTGGTAGTTACAAAGTCAGCCCTTGCCAGCGCTTCTTCGGTTTCCTTTTGGAATTCTGCTACAACAGCTGCCTTTTCTATATTGAAGAGCATCTGACACTCCGCCTCGTCGAGAGAACACACAGCTGTAAGGTAAACAGCGGACGCGAGGGTAGCGGGCACCTGGTCATCTGGCTCATAGTCGAGATAAGGCTTGCCATCCCAAAGGAATGCTCGTAGTGATGGTCGATGTAAGATCTTGAATAGAGGATCGACATTTTTTAAGTAGATGTCGCACAGCTTTTGACGAAGTTGCGGTTGACGAGTCAATCCTTTGTTGGATTGGGGGGCGGTGGACAGGCTCTTTGGACTTTCGGAGCTCACGAGAGAAAATCCAAAGCCAGGTGGATCTTTGATATCCTTATGGTCAGTTTCGATACGATCGACCAGAACGCTGCGTAATTCTTGAGTCAAGTCACCGCAAGATAAGTTTCAATAACACGTGCAATTAGGCGGTCCCGGTGATCTTACCTGCTGCATGATATCCTCCCAGAATGAACTACCCATATACGCCTTTGAACGACGAGGGCCATGTGATAGACTTGGATTAGAAAGAGCAACCCGGTCGCGCCAGGTATCAACATCGGCCTTCTTGGCCTCTGCATCTGACACCTGCTCTACGATATAGCATTGTTGGCCGGCAACAATTGGAGCCTGCGATGAGTCGCTCCCTCGCTCTGTAGCAAGTTTTTGCAGAAGCTGCTCCAGCTTTGTTACCCGGTCAGAGAGTTCGTTGTCTGAACTGAGGGCCCGCTCGGCGGTTTTCTGCGTCCGACCCCGTGGCAGACGCGCACGCTCGACAGGAACGCAGACAAGCCCCAGCCGCTGGCAGCTCGTACAGGGGCTGAGCTTGTCGCATTTGACTTTGCGTTGGCGACATGCTTCGCAGGTGAGCCGGACCCGCGGCGCAAACGGCTGAGACTGACCCGTTCTTTTAGTTGCTTGGAGCACCTGGTCGCCCATCACGATGCGACTGCCAGGCTCAGAATGGGTGATATGAAGTTAAATTAGAGAATGAAATATCAGTTATTGGATTATTCGGACATTTAAACACGACTAGTCAGGCAGGATGAGACTCCGATCCTGGGTTGAGGTTCTGCATTCGCCCCCGCGATGTTATCTGGCACCCCGCAACGTTAATATTGCAGCCAACCAGACAGTATGCAAGATCATGGCTCACTGGATGATCTGCGTCATGGGAATTGTAGAGAACATGTTCATTGAAGTATGAATCTAGGGATATTAGAACAGTCGGAGGTTGAAAGAGCTGAGAAAAACTTGATCATTGTGATATAGTGGCTTAATCATTATACTGGCAAATCAACGCAACTAACCCACTACCGAAAAAGGATGTCAGAGACAAGAAAAGAACGAATAAGTAGGTTCGTAGAGAACGATAAGGGACTAGAGAATAGAGAATACACATCTAAACAATGAGCAGTGCACGTATTTTCCTGGCTATCCTACACACTATGGCGAGTGCTTGGGGCTGGCCTCAATTCGACTATGATTCCGCATCATCAGGAGCATTAAGCGTAATGCACGCCGTCTTCTAACAGCTTGGATTTCTCCAATTCTGTATATTATTTCTGCAAGGGTGCTACGGTTCACTCAATTGTCAGATACTTATCTCTTCCATCTCGCCAAAACGCAGGACGATCCTTGATACCCAATCAGACCGTCACTCCACGCTGTAAAACCTTTGCTAAGGCGCGCACTGTCCCAGGCGTGACAGATCAGACAAACCAGTTGATTAGTTAGTTAGTTCACTAGTGAGCTGTGACCAATCCGGCTTTTGTCGGGGTTTGAGACCCGATTTTGCCCCAAGCCGCCGTTTTCATTCATACAGAGCAGCAGCCAATTATAGTATGAACGGTAATGTTTATTTCCTGAGAAGGTAGCCATAATACCACGCGCAAAGTTGTTTCTGATTATGTTTCTTGTGGGTAGCTAATTATCTTTCGCAGAGTCGCAAATGGCCATCATCATCGTTGAGTTCGGGTGGATTCTTATGGCAATGTGGAGTCCGGCGGTATACCATCACTGGGCTAAACAATACTTATAGATATCGTCATAGGGGATTCAAGGGAATAAATTGACGCGGAACCCGGCACTGGAAGTTCAATCTCTTCCTACTCGACTTCAGCCAACATATCAATGCAGGACTAGAGGAACTTGTTTTTGACAGATCTAAAATGTCGCCAACACCATCAACCTTTCGTATAGCCCAGGCTGTGGGCTTTACCGGCGCTGCATGGCTCTCAGGTTAGTACTCGAATCATATGACGACATCCATCTCAGAATAAATGGCATCTCTACGAGGCATTCCACAGAAGGGTGGTGGACATTGCGTACTAGACGACGGCGAGCTAACTGAACATTGTGAGTAGGCAACATAGCTGCACTCAGCATGAACGCAGCCACGGGACTTTTGGAGTCCAGGCGTGAAAATGAAATTTCATCTGCCACCCTTGCGAAGCAGTGGAAAAAGATTTTCGAGGCGGGCAAGGCACAGAACCCCCCAATTGCAGCCGTCACTGCCACGGCGTTCTTCTACCTCGCATGGTCCGTTCGATCTGGAACATCGCTGGTTCTTTGGGCAGCACCCAGTCGCTCTGTGTTATACTGCTCTGCTGCCGTCCTCACACTGAGCATCGTGCCTTATACTATTGCAGCGATGCGCAAGACCAATGCCGCACTCGTCACCAAAACGACTGTCGACTCCAGAGCAGCTGAAAAGGCGAGTGGTGAGATCGATGATCTTGTCCGTGAATGGATATCGCTCAACAGCATTCGGAGCCTACTGCCTTTGGTCGGGGGTCTTGTGGGTATATTTGCCACTTTCCTTTAGCAACTGATTGATGGAAAATAAGTTATAAAACCTTGTCAACACAAGCCTGGTCTTGCCCAACCTTTATTGAGGTATGGGAGTAATCGCTGCAAATTTACTATAAAATATTCTGATACTATAAGTATTTCGTATCGCGTCTTTTTGATTACTCCAAGTGAGTCCGTAGCGATCTCGTTATCTACTTTTCCGATTCTGCCTTCCCTTTTTTCTGTGCATCAAATTTGTAATAGCACTAATAGGCTGATTCATTGGGTGAGTCGTTATCTGGAATTACTTTGTTTTAACATGTTACCCTAAATTCATTTCCAACACAACATTATGCCATGTTTAGTAGTAGTAGTAGACCTCTTATTCCTGTTGTAGCTGACTCTATATACATGTCGCTATGCAGGAGTGCTCGAAGCGCCGCTTCCGAGCTGTCAATAGCCAGCGCCAGCACTGGAGAAGAGGAGGTTTAGCCGACGGATTGGTTTCTCCGGCCACCGTCCCTGCGAAAAGAAGTATGCAAACAATCTATCAAAAGCTTAAACAGACATGAACCCAGCTGTATGCCCTCATCACCATCACTGTCCATCCTCTCGCTGGGCCACCCGGCTTTGCTGCATCACCAGACTGTTATATGACTGACCTCACCAGTTCCTCGTCCTTATATAATCCCGTCGTTGGCTGCCCGGTCCTGGCAGTTATTGTATCCATTAGTCTCCTCCTGTGGCCATCACTATCCTGGCATCATGACCACTATTTGTGCCCCTCTTTGTTTCCCACACTCAGTTACCCTGCACTGTGTTGTCCTCATTGATTATACCAAGTGCTCCCTCATCTATCGCATTGAATTGGGAGAGCAGGCCTGTTTGGACCATGAAATCAGTGGTAGCCACTGATGCCTTGGGCTCTGAAAGCAGCTCATCCATCCCCAGTGTCTGGGATATCTTTTTTGCCTCCAGTTTTCTCCGCATCATTTTCCTTAGTTCTGTCAAAAGTGGACATGCCAGCAAGACATGTTGAGGTGTCTGGCTGCCCAGCCTGCACTTGTACCATGCGCTTTCTCTGACCCTAATGTGAGATAAGTAATGGCTCAGATCAATCTGTCCCATGCACATCTGCATCATTACTGATGCTGTGGCTTTCCACAAGCCCTTCCAGTAACTCAGCACCTTCCTTGTTGATGCCCTAACCAGCTGTTTTGTTGGCTTTCCCTCTGGTGCCTTTTCCCATATCTTCAGCCACTTTTGTGTGATTTCCCCCTGTATCTTCCGCTTGGCTGCTGATGCCAGCCACACTGTTGCGCTGGATTACTGTCCGGATCTTGTTGCTGCCTCCTTTGCCGTCTGGTCAGCCGCTTCATTGCCAGGTATCCCCTCATGCGCGGGGATCCACCGGATAGCCACTGAGATCCCCTCCCTTGTATACCACTCCAGCAATCGGAAGCATTCGCGCTGATATACCTGTCCAGAGGCCATGCGGAGGTGAAGGAGTGCCTTCAGTGCGGCCTAGTTTCTGTTAGAGTAACTGCCTAAGCTTAGACGTTCTACCGTTGAGCCAGAAAGGCCACTATTATGGACATCCCATTATATATAGTAGCACACATGTATGCAAGTTGGCAGGGGCTTCAACATACTAGTAGTGCAAGATGGCAATGTCTAGGTTGCTGACTACTGCCTGTAGAAATGAGTTGTAAGGTTGCTTCCTGTAGTGGTAGTTGCCTCTCCAGAGATATAGGGTGGTTAGTTGGTGGATTTGTGTACATGCCCGACATAAGCAAGACAGATTGGATTTGCTTATAACACTGAATATGGAATAGAAAAACTCTACAGGAATAAGAGAGAATTGTGTCTTATTGTGGGGGGTTATGCACGCAGAAAAAGTATTGAGTCAAATAAAGAGATCATGATGTTGGTTTGGTATTTGAGCATCTCCCCTTAGCTTATCTTCGCGCTAGTTGATCACCGCACCGCCCCGAGTTAAAAATAAAGGAAGATATCACGCCCTGGGCGGGTCGACCTTGACTACTGGAATATCCGTGGATTGGGCATCTCAGCCGCTAAAGGGATACTGTAATATGGGTTCTGCCATACGGTGGATTGGTCAAAGTTCTCCAATGCCAGAGGATCCTCAAAAAAGTTCGAGTTGGCGTCTTCTTCAATGATCCAAGAGAGGCTGTTCCACTGCCAATCGGATCCCGTCTGTATGGTGTCGTGCATGTATGGGTTCGTGTTTATAGAGCTTTGGCCTTGCACCGGAAGGGCCGTCTGTCCTTGCGGCTTCCAGGACTGAGAATCCACAGGAACCCCGCTATGTGTCGGTCCAGGAGATTGGGCGGTCACGATATTACTGCGAATGTGCATTTTACCGAGGAGTGGAACGTTTAATGTCAGCTCTTGGACATGAGCTACATCATCCTCTTGCTTTAAAAGTTTGTTGAGAGCACACAGGGTGCGCATCCCATGCTCTGCAAAGTCGGACCCAATTCGGTCCTTCGATCTTTCTCGCATGAGCTCGATAACTTGATATACTATACCTTCGAGCCGAGATTTATCGATTAGAATGCTATTCTGATCCATTGACGGCAAGCTGTGTGACGTGAGAAGGAGTACAACACTCGCCGTGAAGGCCTGTAGATCTAGCATCCGAGAAGCGAACATTCCAGGGACCAGCTTTCGGCGCACGAATTGGTACCGCTGTGCGACGGATATACACGCATCCATGCAGGCCAGCCGACCATGCAAATACTCTTCCCCGTGATCGCGCCGCAAGGCGAGCGGGAGGTATGCTCTCATAATAACGCAATAATGAAACATCTGTACAACGTGATCGGCTCTGAGGTTATCCATCGCATCGTGTACCCACCAAGATGCCGGTGTGCGCGATCCAAGTTCTCTTACCTCCCGAGCAATATCCACGGCTAAAGCGTATAATTTTGTGCGGGGCTCGTGTGTCGTGTTCATATATTCCAAGTCGTGGACCCTCGCAGCTATTTCGGTCAATTGACTGAGATATGCTCGCGGCTGAACAACTCCGTCAACAACGAGATCAAGGGAGGTGGTGTGAGGGTATCGGCGAGTATCTGGAGGTAGGTTGATCATCATTCCCAGCAGCCGATCGACACTGCAAATTGATTCCCAGAGTTGAGCTTTTAGAGCCAGGGTCTCGTCATTGATTGAAGCACCAATTTTCTTCAGCCGAAACAGTTGCAATGTTTTAGGAAGCCCCATGAGCTCAGTAATCGCAATAATATGCCGCAACCGAACCCAAGCTCTCTAGACGTTACCGTGACCGATTTGGCTAGAAAATCGTCAGCGTTTCTGCGAATTAAAAGAGAAATATGTGTTTATAAAGCAAACGATGGGGATTTGAAGGAGAAAGAAGAGAAAGGGTAGTATGGTGCTCACAGTCGAATAAAGTGGAGGGCTATTCCAAGCCCCTCAAGTGTGCCAAGTAGTCTATCGTGAGCCAAAATTGTTTTCTCGACTGTCTCTGACACGGCACGTGAGAACCCTAGTCTCCTTTGTATTATTCGAAAATCGGATTCAGGAATGTCGGACCCTTGAGGGACCTGCAGAGCTGTAATAGCCAGCTCCAGAAGCCATGTGGTCATGCGAATGATATCTACATTTGGTTGGCTTATCTCGTCGTAGTTCTCCATCATCTCCTGTTGCGACTTTGCTGCAAATGGCTGTGGTAGCATCAATTGCAGCATCGAGAGCCAATCGTGGGTATTCATAATGATGTCCCTCGTTTCTTCCTTGGTCGGTATCAATTTCTGTAATTCAGGTCTCGCAGCGTCGAGCAAATGCGCAGAGGCTTTTGCCCTACGTCCTCGCTGCTGTTCATCATGTCGGTCTGAATCGACACTTAGCCAATCGTTCTGAAAGAGTGAGCGCAAATGGGATGGTTCTTCTGCAGCCACGATATCTGAGTCACTGTATTCGCCTCCAGAGTCCTCCGCTTCGAGGTCGTGAGCTAGGGCTGAATCGATGCGATCAGACGGCTTTCCGCCTAGTTTTACTTCAATAGCATTGACGATTCTAGTCAAATGGGAGACCTGAGTCTCTAGTTGAGTGATCCGCAATCGGGATGGGAGCCGCTGGGTATGGTGCGGACGGGGACTAGCCATCTGTGCCAGACACGCGGTTCCCCGTTCCTGGCACTGCCGACAGGTCTGCGCATCGTCGGGGATCCGGACACAACGAACCTTCCGTCGTCTACCTGCACCAAAGAATGAGGGATCAAATGCAGTTTAAATCATAGACACAGTACATACACTCGGTGCAACTCTTAGCCCCTTTGCGTATGGCAGCGTGGCTTTGCGCCTGAGGAGATAGCATGACCAGCCTGTTACTGATGGAGCTGGACAATCTCCGAGAAAAAATGTCCGAAAGTCCGGGCTACAGACGGCGATTCGGCAGAGTGACAGATCAAGGATGCAAAATTAATGATAATGGTTGGGGAGAAGGGACTCAAGGGGGGTGCGGAACAACGGACGAAAATCGGATCCGCGGAAAGCTACTTCTTCCGAATACAACAATTCAGGGTTGATCTCACCAAATATGAGAAATCACCACTCACTCAACCCCGTTGACCTTTTCGTATATTCGGTGGTTCGCTTCCTAAATCGCCGATGGCAAATCTTCTAACTTTCATAAGATATGCGCTGCGCCTTCTCGGTCGAGGAGGCTAGTTGCCTCTCAGACTTCATGCCCTATTCAGTCTTCACCTCAACAACTTCACGATTCCCGACTCTGATCGCTCTGGCACGATGTACGACACTCTCGAAAAGCGTGGAGGCCCCTATCCGTCCACCACGGCCGGCATGGGTGGTGCTCCCAGCGTTACACCCGATATTCCTGTGTGCGCTGTTTTCATGGCCCTCTATATCGGATTTGCAGCCACCAACATGACTATCTTCCAGAAGAACCGTCGCAGAAACCATAAATTTGTCCTTTCTGGGATGTTGTTCGGTTTTTGTATGGCGCGTATCACCACGCTCGTCCTCCGCATTGTCTGGGCGACCCGACAAACAAATGTCCAACTCGCTATCGCAGCCCAGATCTTGGTCAATGCCGGTATCTTACTTGTCTATATCATCAATCTGATTCTGGCCCAGCGCCTACTCCGTGCCAAACAGCCACAACTGGGCTGGCATCCGGTTATTCGCCATGGTGCGAAAGTCCTCTATGTCTTGATCGGTGGTGCTCTGATCATGGTGATTACATCCACGGTAATATCAGTGTATACCCTGAATCCCGGCACGCTCGAGTCCTGCCGTGACATCCAGCTTACGGCAATAACCTACCTTCTTGTATTCACTTGCCTTCCTCTTCTTCACGTCGCCCCTGCATTCCTCCTATCTCGATCCACACAAGAAGAGAATTTTGGAGAGGGAAAAATGGTCACCAAGATGATTATAATCACATTATCCACCTGCCTATGCATGCTCATTGCAGGATTCAAAGCTGGAGCTACCTGGAGTCCGCCTCGACCCATAACTCATCCCGCGTGGTACCATTCCAAAGCCTGTTTCTACGTCTTCAACTTCACCGCTGAAATCATAATCCTCTGTCTGTTGACCTTTACCCGCATTGACAAGCGTTTCTTTATTCCAAATGGTTCCACTCGTCCTGGAGACTACTCAAATCTGCCAAAGCAGACTTCTGAGGAAGATCTTTATGCTGAGCCGAAACCATCAGCATGATCTTGGCTTTTTCTTTCTTCCTTTCTTTTTTCTGATGGGCACTTCCTGCCATATGCTTGGTAGTTGATGATGCCCGTGGCAGTCATATAATACCTGTGATAGTGTTATTTTTGGATTAATAATTAGACAATCTACATCCTCAGAGTGTATTAAACGCGTTTATAATATTACTCGGAATTACAGATGCCCGGTCTCGATTCCAGCCATCTCGGGACGCAGTAGCCTTATTACGACCAAGCACCGATATCAAGCCGAAAGACACTAAGCTATACGTACCTCATTCAATTGTCACATCTACATGCTGGAAATAACCTTTAGTGCTTTATTCTCTTGGACCTACAGCACAGATTCACTTGGAGTGATGAAAATATACATTGTCCGTAACATGGACTGGCCTATAGTTCATTTTCTATATAAAGAAGACCTTAGCCTCTTTCCAAAAACACAGTTAAAATACAAATATTATACATAGCGTTGACATGTGAATGCGGTGTTTGTATATGCCTGAATACCCAGGCACCAAACCATCACACCAACCTCACGTCTTATCTCTCACTTTTCCCTCTCAAGCCACCTCGTCAGAACCACCAACACCTCACCAACCCCGTGCAACAACGCCCACCATGGCAATTATGAGCATCGGGTCCTTTGCGACCTTCCTGATCGTCTGCCGTACGCCTCACTCCACCATTATCCCCATTCGTCTCAATCCCCATATTAACTGACAGCGACACAGCAACATGCTTCTTCCTCGGCATAATCTTCTCCCTCTTCCCCTACGACTACCCAATCCTCTGGTCCACCTCTCCAACCCCAGCCTCGCACTACGACTACCTCGAATCCCACCTGCGCTTCCTCCACGCCTCCCCGCCGCTAATCCCGCGCATCCTCCACATCGTCATCTTCCTGGGTCTCGCAGGTCTCCTGACCAAATTGTACAGACCTTCTGAATCTAACATGCTCTTCGACGGCGCGTCGCTGGTACTGTATATGTGCGGCGTTACGGTGTATATTGCGAATATCGTGAAAGGTCTGCGGCTTGTTTCGGACGGGCGGTATGGGGATTTTATTGATGAGAAGGTTGGTGAGGGGATTTTGGATGAGGAGCAGCAGATGGGTGCTGCTGGGGGTGCTGGGGCTGCTGGTGCCGGAGGACAGATTTTGGGGAGGGAGGATTCGTTGAAGGTGCTTTCGGCGAGTAATACGATTTTGGCGCTGGTGCTTGTTGGTGTGCTTGTTTTGCAGGCGGGGCAGTGGTATGCGGAGCGGAAGGATGCGTTGGAATTTGAGTCGTTGGATGAGGCGCCTGGTAAGGAGGGTGAGGAAGGGACTGGGACGGATGGGGATGGTGAGGGAATTTCGTCAGGTGTTAAGGTTAGAGGTAGAAAGCAGGGGTTGAAGAAGAAGAATTAGTCGGCGGCGAGGTGATGTTGAGGAATATGTTACGTGGCTTTGTACCATTACATTCCGTTATATATACAGGATTCAACTCCATTCATGGTACGGCCATGCTGGTATCATATGCAACGAGGGGGAATCATAACACGTTATATACAGCCAAAATCAGACAAAAATGAGGCGCAGAATCACATATGCAACGTCTCCGGCGCGAATGAGAATGGACTCCGGGGTAGATCCGGTGATCTCGGACTCAGCGCCTTTGCGAATAACTCCTCGCCAGAGTCTGTGTTGGCCGGCCCCGCCAACGAGTTCATAGACGCAAATCCACTACTGCTGTTGCTGGCATGTTGTTGCGCTTGGATCGACTCGGGCGGCGCCACAGCTTTCACGGTAGGCGGGTTAGGATTGTGGATATTATGGAAGGAATTAAACGACGAAACAGCGACATCCGGAGATTGAGGCGAAAGCAGACGCGCAGCAGATCCTATCGTTATTAGTCCTGCATTCATCCCAATAAAAAAAATAAAAAATAAAAAAGAAGAACATACCCTCCCTCGGCGACAACCCCTGCTCACTAGTCTGCAACTTCAACCCCTTAAGCTTCTCCCCCAACTTCCCACTCCCACCAGGCGACACCGGTGTCGTCGGACCCATTGGATAATTCCTCCCGTGGCCCTGACCTCCGTTCTCATCATTACCAGCATCCGCATTAGGTCCCAATCCAAAATGCGTCTCAATCCACTCCTTCTCCTGCACTGCCATATGCAGCGCAATCCCCTCCGCATTACTCAAACATTCCTCCCGGATCTCCCTTTCAAGAACCTGTAGCCTCTTCTTCGCCCATATCGTGTGCAGCACACCCTTCTTCCCAGCTGACCGACCGGTAACACCTAGTTCGGGCGGGAATATCGCAGGGAGCGGGTTTAGTTGGATCGTATTCCTCTCCTCCCCTGTCTCTGTCTTTTCACTTGTCGCTGTCGATGTCGGGTGATACTCCAACGTAACAACTGGCGGAATCGTCACATCCGGCGGCAACAAAAAGTAGAACCGTCTCGTACTCTCACTCGTCTGCTCATCAGCCGGCAGAACAGCCTTCTTCCCTTCCCAGAACACATGCCATGACCCTGCCCTGCTGTCTTCCCATTCGATCATGAGGATCTTAGTCCCGTCGTTGGCCTTTCCGGCTTCGAATTCGAAGCGGGCCAGCGCTGTGATGGAGATGTTGCTTGGGGTGGAGGGCTCGGGGACGGCGCTGTCGGGAGTGAATGGGGCGGTCATTATCGCGGTGGTTTAGTTGGTTGGAGCTGCGGCTTGCTGTGGCTTGCTGTAGTGGCGTGGGTTGGG
Source organism: Bertia moriformis (assembly GCA_025802115.2). Classification (NCBI taxonomy): domain Eukaryota; kingdom Fungi; phylum Ascomycota; class Sordariomycetes; order Coronophorales; family Bertiaceae; genus Bertia; species Bertia moriformis. Next base: position 14,923 of record JAOYNC020046290.1, read on the forward strand.
CGGTTAAGCTGTAGGATCGATGGTGTTGGAGGACTGGAGGACAGCCGGATTGGGTAGGTGAAGGGGGTTGTGCATGAAGAGGTTGGCGGTTAGTGATGATCTGTAGAAGCTATCCAGAAATGCACATAGGTATGGAGCAGGGAAGAAGTTGGGAGAGAAAGGAATGAATAATGGAGATTGAGGGGTGTTCTAAATATAGAGACTTGGCAGCTGACCATTATTCAGACCGATGCTGTCATTACAATAAGCCGGATACATATTACTGTAGACGGATTCGGCTTGCTATGGCTTCTAGCTATTCAAGTTCTATCTTACATATCTGTACGGGTACACTACGCGGATAACAGCCGCACAGTCCAAGCCGTCACCATATCCGGACTGCCAAATGAAAACCCCGGAACAGCCAAGCCATCCCACAAAGGAAACCAATCAAGCGACTAAACCAACCACTGACATTCTGCAGAACCCCGGAAACGAAACCCAATACCGACTGGCTGAACTGACAATGAAGTGACAGTGACGAGTGATGAAAGCATCACAGAACTGCAGTATCATTGGTGGTTGCCCGGGTGCATCGTCACAGCGTCTGTTGCCTGTCTGCCTATCTTGTCTAGATCTCAAGCTTCAGCTGCTGTCAGATGTAGTCAGAGAACCCGAATGTCGCCGATGATTGTACTTGTACTTGGTGTTGTATAGTACAAGTCGACAAGTCAGTACATGGGTACTCCAGTCCAACGTCGTGGTGACTACTCAAACGGTCAATTCTGCAGAAACGAGTATGCACCGACACAAGCTGTGATGAGATTCTCACCTTGCAGGATCTGTGATAATACTGCTTTAGCCCCTCTTCTTGTTTACCCCTCCGGGTGGTTATGCTGTACACCTTAGTCCGTAGTCTGGGTCGATATCTGATCGGACTGTATACACACACCTCCTGTATACGAGAAAATTCTTTACAGAGATTTCATAAAGAGTACGGACACTCCTGTTCTCCAATTCTCCCCCAAAGCCACCGTACCAAGAAAAATACAAAATACAAGTACAGGAAAACAAACTAATGACCCCCGTCCGATCCTACCGCATGCGTCCTAGCGCCGGCGCTTAACGACGACTTCTCGATGAGCCGGATACCATCATTTGACAACAAATGTGATGCAATGAGGGGTCATTCTTGAAGAGCTTTTTATAGCACCCAAATGAGAACAAGCGCGTTGTTGGCCACTCAGAGCACCTGTTTGCTGACGGGGTGTCCGAGCTGAAAGTCTATATGTTGATTGACTGCATGTACGGTATGGAACGGTATGATACAATACTGTGTATTGGGTTTACGGACCTATCTATGCACTTGTGTGTATGGAGTACAAGTTGTTTGTATGGTGGGGTTATCGAGTCAGTATACAAACAACTACCGTTCCTAGATTCAACAGCCTGTCAATGATACAGTCATCGCCCACTCCGTACATCCATGGCACAGCCCAACCTAAGCTCTACCCATCCAACCCAAAAAAAGCCAGAACAAAGAAAACCGGACCCTTCCCCGTCCAATCGCCAGGAGTACCATCCCCTCGGGTCTGCCACGGCGCACTACCACCGCGTATCCAGACACTCGGTGAGCTTTCTTTGGGTTGGAAGGGGCCACTTGTACACGTGGGCGGCGCAGGCTCCGTGAACCTTATAGGATTGAGAGGTGATTGGGATGTGTCGAGGTTAGTGTGTTTACGTACGCGATAGGATAGAAGGGGAGATGGCGCAGGAGGTGAGTGGCCAGTCGGATGGGAGGATTGACCAACAGGACGGAGGACAGGGTTTGAGTTATCGGGGATTTGTAGAGCAGGATCATTTTAGGCATTGCATTGCATTATCATGACATTAATCCTACGTTACCGATGCGTACCAAATAGACAGAAACAAATATCAATTGAACAAAACTCCAAACTCCACATGCTAATCCCAACCCAGCCAACAAACCCACCCACCTAACCCAAACAAACAAACAAAAAAGCACTAAACATCCTTGCCCTCATGTCCATGGTACCTCCTCCTCTTCCCCTTGCCCTTCGGCGGCGCCTCTAACTGCATCCTCTTATACGTCACCGTCCGCGTAACAACCTGCCTTACACTAACCGACCTTCCGCCCCCGTTGTGCGTGGCAGTCGTCGCACTTCGCGGCTCCATATATCGTAGTTTCCAATCCGATGGTGAAAACGGAGAGCGTAAGGTCGTCGCACTCCGCGGGGCATCAGTCGCCGAAGTCGTGATGGGGGAAAGATGCATGGATGGCGGAATGCGTAGTCGTCGGAGACTTTGGTGCTTTCGTATTGCGCCTGGTCCTGAGGATGTCGGACCCGTGCCTGTGGCCGTAGCAGGTGGTGGCGGCAGCGTAGCGGACTTGACAGGCGGTTCACGCTCATGGAACCCAAACGTCCCACTAACCGCACTCGCCGGCTGCGAAGCCGTCGTGGACGTAGGCGTCGGCGCAGAAGTAGGACCCTGACTCTGTCCCGCCGGCCCCGAGGGTCTATCGAACTGGAACCGTGGAAAACTAGTCCCCGCGCTGACGGGGCTAGTGAAAACGGGCGTCATGGCCTTGAGGAACTCGGTGTAGGCCGTTGGGGGAGTGATGGGTGTTGCAGTACCGGGTTCATGCTTGAGGGTGTCCGGGGTGATAGAGGGGGTTTTGGCGGTAGCAGAGTTGTCGTGGAGCTCGGAGGGGAAGGTGGCTGTTTTGGGTGTTTTGAGGGGATGGAGGAAGGGTTTTGCTGGCATTTTGGCGTGAACAGCTGGACCGTGGTAGGTATAGTAAGAGTAGTATAGGTAGGTAGATGTAGATGTGGGCGTGGCTGTGAGAGCGCAGAGGGGAAGCGCAGTATATAGCCTTCAACAACGAACAGAGACGCCAAATAAGGGGCAGCCTAGACTCCGATCCTTACCAGCAACAAGGAAAGGAAAAGAAAAAGCGAAGAAAAACGATGAGAGGATGAAGGATTTATCTCAATGCAAATGCGGCGGCTAGCGTATTGTACCGTCACGTAATAACGTGTATTATATCGGTACCGTATCGTAAGCCCTAGGCCGCTGCATACAAGGTAAACATGTGAATGAATTGAATGACACCTCGACGGACATTTACACACTTTAAATATGTTGAAAAGAAAGAGTCTAGAGTCTAATTATAATAGTCGCGCGCCAGATGAATCAATCACCGTGAAATTCCCAACACTATCCAAGCGACTCCTCGCGCTATGCGAAACTCCAGCATCGCATCTTGCATCGCAGCGCATCGGCGCCTCCGCAGCCAGCGCAGGTCTGGCGTTTCGGTCGTCAGGGCGACTGTTTATTCATCGCATATATCGACTTCGATATGAACGCTTCGTTGGCTAGTGTTCTTCAGAGAAAAATGTGGTGAAGCGGGTGCGTTGCAGAATCGGCTAGTTTCATCAATATCGATGTATGATACTGGGGTGTGATATATTCGCCGGGCGCTATCTTGGTATATTGGGTTTTGCAACAGGACAGGGGCCTGGGCTTAATATTGTGGTGAAAATTGGTATTTGTTTGTGCTGTACTCGATGGGGAAGTTGCTGCGAGATTAAGGAAGTTGACCGATGCATTTGTTGGATTAGCTGGTCTGCGGGTGTGTTGATGCGGCGTTTATGGCTAGTTTGTCTGGATGGATAGTTGTGAGGTTTGTCAGAGATAGATGTGCTCGTGTGACTAGGGATACTGTTAGAACCATTTACATGCTAGAAGTAGTTTAATGTGGTCGCACTCGATTAGATTAAAGACATTCAAGATGCTTCGTCCCATAACATAGTGGTATCTTAAACAATAATAACAACTAAATGCACACATGCAATGCTTATACTGTAAACGTAAAATCCCAAATCCAGATGCAACAAGCTACCGCTGATATCGCGGCAACGACTCGTCCCCATTCGCTCTCCCCCCAACCAACTCTTCATCTTCATCCAGAACCGGTGCGCTAGGTCCCTCTTCAACAGGTGCCCCATTAACATGGTGGGATGACTCTGGGTCCTCGGGTGCACTAGCCTCCATCATCAACCGCTGGCGTTCCAGTTCCAGTTTGTCGTCTCCGTGTATTGGTGTGGAAACAGGAGGCGCGCTGGGCCCGTCCATAAAATGGTGACCGTGTTGTCCTGGCACGATCGTCTGCACAGACTCTGCTGACATGACGGCTGGAGGAATCCCGTTCTCACGAACCGGGCCGGACAAGACGTGGTGGTAGCCATTGATATGGTCGTCTTCGGGAAGAACAGGGGCTGTCGGGGTGGCCATTTCTGCTATTGAGGGGCCGGCTTCCGATGACTCGGGCGGGCGACTGGGGAGAAGCGTTTCTTCCGCCTGTCGAAGCTGTGCCTTTTCGTCCATTGGTTCCTCCGCCTCTGGGGTTGCAACCATCGGAGCAAAGTGTTGATGATGGTGGTGATGTTGTGGTGGTTGCCCATAATTCTCTGCATACTCTCCCCACGGGGCCTCATGGAAGTACCCGTACCCGTAGTCTTCTTGGGCCGGATATTGATATTCCTCCGGGGCGCTGAGTATAGAGTTCGGATCCTCCGGCCACTCGCTTCCTTCGGCGACAGGCGCGTTCCCAACTGATGGTGGGAACTCTGATCCTGGGGTGGCAGCAGGCGTATTACTACTGACAGTAGTAGCAGCCCTGGCACCATTTACCCGCTGCGAGTCGCGGGTTCCAACCACAACTTCAAATGCCACTGCAATCACGCCTTTCGCCCGCCGAATCTGGTCAGTATCGAGGATGTTGCCCGCCCAATTGGAAGTGACCGCATTCGTCCCACTAGTGTCGGCCGGGTTGAGAATTTGCCCACTGGGCGAGAATGTGCTTCCGCTTGAGACCATATTGAGCCGAGGTAAAAAGCGTTCTGGGGACGTAAGCTTGCCTCGAAGATCTGCAACCACCTCCACATAGTATCGGAAATGAATCATGCCGCCTGGTGTGCGTGTAATAGTGGGAAAGGCATCCTCAGGGATCCGGATCGACGTCCGGACGACTGCGGTCATGTTGGTCGGGTCAACAATCAACGGAGCAAACGATTGAGACAGATCTTTTCGAAAAACACTGCTGCTGCGGCTGGTGCCTATTGTCAAGCCCCCAAGACCCGTCCGCGATTTTGGATAACAATCCTCGTAAATCGGCCTCTTGCCATCGTCCGAGTAACCAACCGGAATAGACGGGTGCATGTCTACCCGGCCCTGGCGGTATAGAGTAATAATGATGCCATGCGCACTGCGCACCTGCCTACAATGGTTAATGGTAACATGTACAGGCAAGGAATCCCCTGGCAGCACGCCAGCGCGCAGCACCTCGGTTTTGGCGGTGATGGTTTTATCGGGGGTAGAGGGCGTGATGCTCCGTGTTTCGCTGTTCCGCATCCGTGTACTCGCGGAGGAACTCGGGTCGCTACCGATCTGGAAACTTTGACTGCTATTGCTGAGCCGACTGGAGGAACTGACGTTACTGGGAGCCGGGCTGAGTGGAGCGCGATGATCCGAAGTCGATCCCCCACCATTCATCGAAGGCTCTCGTGATAGCGAATCTGCTGTTGAAGAAGCTGCTGGTTGTGGTGGCGGTGTTGTTGTTGTTGTTGTTGTTGTTGTTGCGGTTACTGTCGAATCCGTCGCTGGCGATTTCCCTTTTGCCCGGGATTTCGAGCGTCTGGAAACAGGTTCCAGGGTGACGATGCGAGCTTTCGGGGCTGGGAATGGAGCTATGTCGATATTTTCGAGGAAATTAACGCGTCTTTTGCAGGATATGGTCGGGTTGATCGTCGTGGGCTTTGTTAGGGTGGACGTAAGCATATAAGCAATGGTCCCTCGTTCAAACTGCAGTAACATCATTAGCATATGCCGGGGGAGACGCCACGAATAGAACGTACGTTGATACTGCTGGGCAGAGGATACGGCGGAAAGCCCATCTCAAACCGGAACTTGTAGATGCCTTCCTTGAGACGACCCTCTCCGCATAGGACAACCTCGTCTTCAAACAACGTAGCCAAGCCATTGCCCAGGTATTCTGACCCTCGACGACCGCGCCCTGGCCCGAGAGATCCCACATCTGGGCCTGCCTCGCTAGCCGGCACCGCATTTCTGTGTACTTTGACCACCCCATGCAGACAAACAACCAGATGAGTAATGCGGACGGGTCGTACAACGGTCAGAATAACAGTACCTTTGATCGCATCGCCGGGGAAGTAGGAACGCCAAGGATCGTCGGGTTCGATGTAAATGTCGCTGATGCTGCGATTTCGGTGACCCAGCTGCGAGCGAAATCGGGATAGAATGGAGCTGCGAGTGCGCGATGACGAAGAAGGTCGAGCGCCAAAGGAGTCGACTGACATGACCTGCAGTCACTCCTCCGCTAAGTCCGTGCAAAATGGGGGGAGGGGGCGAGGAGGGGGAAGAAAGAGAGGGAGGACGGATGGAATGTAAGGAGTAAGCGTAAGCGGGGGAGTATGGTTTGTTGTTTCCTCGCGCACTCAACCCAGACGCACGGTAACTTTTTCAAGCAACGGTATAAGGTCAAATGTATGCCGAGACCGAGGAGAATGAATGCCAAGTTGAAAGATATCGAAAAGTCGTGATGAAGGGAGGGGATTGGTATGGCAGGGAGAACTCAATTCCCCGACAGGTACGAAATCAACCCTAGCAGAACGTTCTCGAGGCGTTTCAAGATTCGAGACCTGGTAATGCGTCCAGTATAAACCAACCAGCTGTTGAGGTATATTCCGTCCGGCGTTGTCGGGCGCAAAACGTCAAGGAGACACGCAGCGATAAGGGGCCGAAATCGCAAGACTTTTCTCCTTCTTTTCTCTTTGTAATTTGTATTTCCAACCAGACAAACTCAGATAACGGGAAAAGGGTCTGGTTTCTTTCTTTTTTCGGTCGACTCGCTCCAGGGATTCGAGGGGGGAGGGGGGAAGGATTACGATGCAGAGCGTGGACTGGCCGGCGGCATCGTCTCGGACGTGTCGATGAAGGCAGGCAAAACAATTTCTTCCCCGCCTCGGAAAGATTGAGATAGGCGCTGGTGAAGTCGAGGGTTTAAAAAAAGCGACGTATCAAAGGTGCAGGAAGTGACGGATCTATTGAGTCGGAATCGGGGATCGATTGTCGGCGGTCGAATACCGGAAGGGAACGGAGACGCAGTCGAAGAGAGAACAATCGAGAAGAGAGGAGGATGCGGATAAAAACACTCTAAGCAATATAACACGGTTAATAACAAATGCAAGGAAGATGGAGAGGAATAGAAGGTGTCGATTCTGGTGGTGGTAGTGGTGAAGGGAACAGTTCGCGATAAGCAGCGGAGGCGGAGAAAAGGATTCGCGCGTTTGGCACAAGTCAAGCTTTTGTTTTCTCTTGGGCTCTCCACTACAACTAATGTAGCAGTTGGCCCGTATGTCGTGGGGGTTCCGTACTGGCACTGACACTGTTGGGAAATACATGCAAGAGTACTCTGTACACGATCATATCTCCCGCAATCCCTCGCCCTCCACGTATTCCTCCCCATAACACTCCTGCTGCACTGCCGCGATAATTTCCCGATCCCCGCCGGCCAGCTTACCCAAGTACTCCTCCAGAATGTAGATGTTATCCGTCCATTCCTGCATCGTCTGTCGCAGCGTCTCCAATTCGGCCTTTTTCTCCTGCACGCTCTTCCCCTCTCCATCCCCAGTAGAAACTGTAACAGCCTTCCACTGAGCCTGTAATCCCTGAACAACATTCTCTAATTCCCCTCTCTCATTCAGTAGCCTTTCTCTTTCATTTCCGTCGCCGCCGGCCTCGCCCCCGCTCCCATTCGCTTCGGCCTCCCGTTTCGCCAATTGCTCGGCCAAACACGATCCCACTTCGTCGTAGCTCGCTTGGGCCTTCTCCACTTCTTTCTGTAGTTGACCGAGACGAATCTCCCGCGCCTTTTTCTCGTCGCTCCCGAAACACCAGTACCAATTCCCGCTTCCGATTTTTTCCACCCGGATGAGGTTTTCGTCCGTCAGGTTCTGGATGTATTCTTTGACTTGCATGCCGTTGATCGAGGCTACTGAGGGGAGCATTTTCTCAAGGTCTTTGAGCGTGTGACAGGTGCGCGTGGAGCGGAGGTGGGAGACGATGAGGTCTTGTTTGGCGCTTTTGGAGAGTTTGGGGGGCTGCATTGGATTTGGTAATTAGTTCTATGTTCTCTTGTTGCTTTTGTTTGATGTAGAGTCGTGGTGGGTGGGCAGACAGACCATGGTGCTTGTTGGTTAACGGCTGTAACCGTCTAGGAACTGTAACTGCTTGGTATAGATGGCAATAATCAAAGAAAAATAACAGGGATACAATTAGAGAGATACCACAAGGATCTGTGGTGATTCTGACGATGACTGTTGTTGGGTTAAAAAAGACGTTGTCGACCAGTGACTGTCTGCCCGTTTAGGAAATGAAATGGAAGAGGCTCAAAAATTACTCCGGGATTTTACTATTAAAAACAAAGCTTTTGAATTTTTTCCCCTTGGTTTTAAGACAACTTAGTAGATCTTCTGTGCATTCAATACAATAATATCAGCAATAATAAAACTCGAAATAACCAATGAAGCAGAAGATAAAGCTAAGTCGATAGTCCTCCGGCTTAACAAGGTCGAAACGATGAAAAATGTCTCTCTTGGCAACGTAGGAAAAGACATTTTCGATATCAGAGGCACGTAGGACCGACCTTGTTGAGCCTGAGAAAGTGAAACAGGATGTCAGTCATCTAATATCGAGAGTGAAAAATGATCTCCAGACGGGGTCACTGGAGTATTGTTTACATACCTCGATGATATGGAAGAAAGTAATGTAAAGGAATAACAACATCTGGTGCCTTGGGCTATTGTAGATGAAATTGTGTTTAGAATGAGCTACACTAGCCTGCACATTTCCTTTGTAGGGCAAAGGATTCTATACCGGCGAGCACGTCTGGCCAATGAGTTCAGGCTCCCAATTCGCTGATTTTTTGTTTTAGAGCGCGTATTCATGCCGACCATAAAGCGTGCCTCGAGCCATTTGACTTTGTCACGGGTGCGTCTGCATAGGGTATTAGCTGATGGTGCACGGAGAATCAAGACCAACGACAGGCTTACCATTTTAGGGATGATGGGTTATGATATATGAAGAGATATAAAGAGATCAGATAACAAAGCTTGAGTGGCGAGGAAGTCAGAAAAAGCTCATTCAGGGTCTCGCTCTCAATTGGTTCCATGCAGTATCCCACGAAGTCTGAGAACATGTCGCCGTTCTAGACGGCCACCGATGAAATATATACACGAAGCGCAACCCATGCAGTGCCCCAGGGCTCTGTATAAACCGTGGACTGCCTCAATGGAGAGGGTTTATTCCGCATTGCGGAGAAGAATCGTCATAGCTATCAGTCGAAGATAGCCTTTTCCTGGTAAGCTAGTTTTATTGTTCGGTCTCCTTGGGCCCTTAGCGCTGCCTACCATTCAAACGCCAAGGGCCAGCTCACTGATGAAACGTCGTGGTCCTTAGCAAGGAGATGTAGACGACTAGAACGATTGACGGTAGAGAAAAAGAAAGGACATGTTGCCCTCATCTGGTTGTCACAGTGATTGAGAAGCCTGTCTGTCAATCCAATATAGGGGAGGATACGAAGGGCCTTAGATGTGAAAAGTCGGGGAGAAGAGAAGGGGAGAAAGCGATGGAACAGTTTGCTGCTCGTAACCGCCAGTGGAAAGACGCAGAAGTCTAGTAACATGGCTGATATGAAAGAGGCAAATGGTGCTCAATAGCGCTTCTAAGAGAATATAGTCCAGGCATGGTCTTTGGAACCAAACGGTCTGCAGGCCAATCAACGCAAGCAAAAGATCATAGTAATATCGCATTATGGGTATCATATTGTAGCACATGGAAAGCAGCAGAGCAAATCTCATCTGCCCATCGAATCATGCATCAACCTCTACCCGCGGTTTCTCATCCGGCTCCGTATCCATGTCAGATGTGCAAGACATGAGACGTGGCCTTTTCGACCGCCTTCTCTTAACCACGTTTTCCAAATCGTCTCCCGAACTGACCATCGTACTACTTTCCCGTTTGCGACTCATCTGCCTCCTATGTCTCATGAACGGCAGCCGCTCACTATCCGAGATCCCTTCTCCTTCAACCAATACTAAGTCACCGGTTTCACCCAATGCCTCTTTCGCCATCTCCTCAAGAAGGATCCCCATTGCAATCAAAGCCGTCTCATCCATGCTCTGGTAATCCTCTTGTCCACGATCAACCGTAGCATGGTCGTAGAAGTCGGCTGAGTAGGCATGGATTGACTCCAACAAATCGGAGCTGGGCAGTGGGCAGGTAGGCGGGAGGTTCTCGTGCGCGAAGTAAAAGTCTGTTTCCTCGTAGCGGGTTGGCGCATTTAGTCGGCGGAAGAGCACTTCTTCGGGCCGAACAGGGTTCGCGCTGGTGGATGCTGTATCCCGGTATGTGGAGGAGTAAGGGACTGCGGAGAGGAAGCCGTGGGAATTGAGGCGACCTGCATTGAATGTTTAGCGCATTAATATCGTCATGGACGGGAGAAAATAGATTTACCAGCGACAGCATCATAGACCGTGGCTTGTCTCTTTTGTCGCGATATTCCGGTATTGAAGATCTCGTCCACTTCATCTTCTTCTGGAGGCTGGACGAAGTTATTCTGGCTCAATGCCAGCGATTTGCCGTAGGACATGGCCTGGTATACATTTAAATTGCCCCTGCCAGAACATCGAGAGTTTTCAATCCATTGTTTATTCGAAGCAGAAACAGTTTCAGTTCGTCAATTCTTTCATGTGGTTGAGATATCTCGGTGCAACATTTGTCCGACCCCGCTGACGTCGAGGCGCCTGGGACCCTTAGGGATATGATTCCTCAAGACTTTTTGGTTATTTATGAATAAGGACAGATGAATGAATTCGTATATTCTAAACAGGGCCCTCGGGTCTATCTCACCAACGACCTTTCACGTTGCTCAAACTACCCGTCTGGTTCACCATATTGAGCCCGCTCCCGGCATTCGATTCTCCAGTCGCAAACCCCGGCAGATAGAAAATACCATCGAAGAGAATGAAGAGGACCCAGGAAACGAGTTACTGGCACATAAGTCTGGTGTGAATGTCCTGGCAATTGACCAGTTCGAGGGACGATGGTAAGCGACCAGCCTAGCCTGCATCACCTCTTAAAGTGCTTTGGCTAAGCCAGGCAGCATGGTATCCGGAGGTGCAGACGCATCAATTCGACTATGGGACTTGGAAAGCCGCGGGTCAGAAACAACCCACATACACACTGCTAGGTCATCGGTTAACAGGGCCTCACACGAGGGAGCTCATACCCATGCGATCACGTCCATCTCAATCTACCCCTTCGATCCAGTCCCGTCTACTGTCTTGACAACCTCGCACGACGGCACGCTCAAGCTCTCGGCACTGCAACCGGAGGTGATTACGCCAGTGCATACCTTTAATCTAGACTGCACGCCATACTCGCATTCTCTCTCGTCACATCCTGGATCGACACTGCTCATTGCAGTCGGCACATCCGAGAAATCGGTCCGACTACTAGATCTACGCACGGGTCTATCAACACACGGTCTTCCAGGACATAGCTCGTCAGTATTATCTGTCTCGTGGGCTCCCCATGAACCGCACATTCTCGCCTCTGCCTCTGCTGATAATCGGGTGATTATCTTTGATGTCCGCCGAGGAGGGCATAACTCTGCGATCGCGACGCTGGACATGGATGATGCGGTGGGTATGGCCCATCCGCAACTAGCTCCATCATCGTATCGAAGCCGACCAATGTTTTCGCGACATGCGCGCGCTCATAATGGTGCTGTCACGGGCGTGCGGTGGACATCCAACGGTTCGCATCTAGTGACTGCAGGTCAGGACGCACGGATACGAGTTTGGGATGCAACGACAGGCGCAAACACCCTAGTCCACTTTGGCCCGCGCGTACGCAATAGCGCCTCCTCGCATTTAGCAGAGCGAGTACCCCTACTCATGCCACGGGGTCTCATGGCGCCGGGACATGAAACACTGCTCTGGCCCAACTTCAGCGAGAAGGACGATCGTGGGGAACTCTTCATGTTCGAGCTACGTGAGGGATCGTTTATCAAGCGCCTCAAAGTACCAGGGTTAATGGCCGGGCGGCAGCAATTCCAGGGCCGGTCCACTGCGTTGAGTGCTGCGCGGATCAACGCACTCGCCTGGCGAGGTAATGGAGCATCTGGTGAGGGTCTGGAGATGTTCTCGGCGCATGGGGATGGAACGATTCGATCATGGGTATCCAGAGAACCCGAAGGAGAGCCCGATGAAGTCGAAGAGGCCGAAGAGGCTGATCGGAAGCGTAAGCGAGATGTTCTAGAGGATATTTACCAAGGTTTCGTAAATAACAATCCATGATCTTGTCAAGTAAACAATGACTGCCATACATAACACATAGTATTATATCTGCATAGCGCGCATGAAGCAAATGATTATATCCTGCAGCAAACCTAAATCCTACCAAGACATCCTAAATCGAAACTCATTACGACCAACCAAAGCTAAACGGGTGTCAGCCCCGTGTCTACAACCAAATTATCCAAATGTATGCTTGAAAACATGTGAATGTAGACTAATGAGTGGTTGAGTGGTACCTATTTGACCTGATAAAGAATAACGTCGGACCGACCAGACAAACCCGCCTGGCTGGCCGATGATATAGGCCAGGGTGTACACACAATTAGATAGACAAGCAATCATACTCTCATTAAGGCATATTTAGCAATCAATACTACTCCCTACCGCGATCCTTTAAGATTCCCTCCATAAGGCCTCGTACAGTTCGGAGGATCGACTCCGACTTCCCCGACTCGGAGTTTAACCGCTCCATTGGTTTATCCGTTTCAGGGCTAAATTGAGAAGGGGGTTCCGACTTTTGATTTGGTGAGTAGTACATAAAGGCGTCGATAGCCATAGACCATCAAGTCAAGCCTCTCCTTTCTTCGTCCACTTCTACAATCTTTCTATTATTATTATCATCATCATCCGTCGATCCACCATTCATCGATCCCCCCTGAACAATCATCCATTTGAATAAGCGATAGGAATCGCTTGGTCTTTGCTCAAAGGCTTAGTTCATCCATCAGCCATATCAGACTATGGTACGCCTTTCACGGTGATCAGGCCCATTGCTGTACTATCACGAACATGATAGAATCGGATGTCAATGTGTTTAGAGCGCTTGGTTCCTTCATTGCTCGTCAAAGCCAAAGCGCCCTAGTTATCCATATGGAGAACAATAGAGGGTAGTCAAGGATTGATAGGTAAAGTTCGCCAAACACACGGTGCAGCCATATAGCCTCCTTAGAGGCCCTCCGACACCGCCATATATTCAGCCTCATTGGAACTCGTTACCATGCAGGTCTGCTTCTGTACAAACCACATTATTGGTCCGTTAACTGAGAGAAAAAATGATGCTCCGATAGACTTCCTCGTCATATTATAGTTTGCCCAATCAGAATCGGAAAAGCCATAGGGAAGGAAACCTCCTTTTGTACGATCCGGCCGTTTACAGTAAAAGAGACCTCGATAGGGTGTGCCAGCCAGATACCGGCGAACGTGCATGAGCGCGTTCCAGCATTTTCTCGTCGGTTTGGCACTATATTGAGCCAATAACGTTGCAGCTAAAGCAATATCTAATCGAGCTTTGGTGGTAAGCCACTGCAAACTACCTACTCCGCGCTGATATTTATGTATGCCGATGGAGGGATCCGACTCATCGATAATCAGGTTAGAATCCAGAGGTTGCTTTTGATTGAGCGCTCGTTAATCGAAAAGAATCAACTAATTCCTTCATATAATCGACTTGCTGGAAGTGAATTTCGCTTTCAGTCATCTCAATATTCATACCGAGAAAATATTTGATGTCGTCGAAGAATTTGAGCTCATACTTGCTATCTAGGGTGTCGATCACCCATTGAGCATCTTCAGGGCGTTCAGTGACTCTCATAAAGCCGTTGACATGCGAAGTATCATGTTCAAAGCCAGGAATTGTCTGCAATCCATTCAAAAAGCAATCATTCATAATCATTTCCAGTTAAATTCATTTTCACAAAGATTACTCAAACATCAAATTAAAAACGGAATCAACCCCCCTAGTTCCTCCCCTCATGCTCCCCAACCTTCTCCCCCGAATCCTCATCCTCCTTTGCAAATCTCTCAAACGCACTCCGATTGTGACTCGCATGCTTCCAATTCCTCACATCCCCCCTCGCCCCCGGATCATTCGCGCCCTGCGTCCTCTTCCCTTCCACTCCCGCCCCAATACTGTTCCCCGTGCCCGTGATCACCTCACCCGTAGCACCCACGTCACGGGTAGATCGGGGCAAGTCGGTCGCGTTGTCGGCTGCGAAGGCGGAGGTTGGCTCGGCGAGGCCTTCGTTGTCGAATTGGGAGTTTTCGGAGCGTTGGTCGGGGCGCGGGACAGAGGGGATGACGTTTTGGATGCCGGCATTGTTGGGGATTGTGGTGCCCGAGGGGGCCATTTCGGAGAGGGTGCCACCTTGGTGAGGGTTCGACATTTTGATGTTTTTGTAGCGTTGTAAATAGAATAGAGTATAGGTGTTGTGATTGTGGAGGTAGGGAATACTATGCGGAGGTATATATGTATGTGGCCACAAATATATCTCAGATCAAGGTGCAAAGTAACAAATGATTTATTATGAATCAACCAAACCAAGACCGCAACGCCTCTGTATATATATCTAAAACCACCCTGTGATGTCAGAACGTAGTTGCTGCTTCCCTTGGTCCTCGTCTAGAACATGATGGGATGATGATATCAGTTTGGCCACGCCGCAACCGGGCAGTATTGGGAGAGGACAAGTATCATGGAGTTATCATACTGGTTTGTGATCACAATTACAATGAAGAAGGGCAGTAAAAAGCAGGTACGTAGTGGTTAGAGTGATGTTATTTACCGTAGGTTTTAATGACCTGTTTGGGTTAACTTGGGTTATGCTGGAGTTATGTACTACCAAGATGCATAAAATTACAATCCACGTCCGAAATTATTACTGAACAAATACTGCTGCATATTAAAAGTGCATAAATCTTATATTAAGTCAACATGGTGGCGTTGCATCAAATTATTTTAATCCTTCCAAAGGAGTGACAACAAACAAAAAGGTAAAACACAAGCTATTATACGGTACAAAAACCAAGCTTCTACGATATAAAACACACCCGACCAAGGCTGATAACCACACTTAAAGAGCGTAAGCCAACACACCAAGCAATCCGCAGATAGCGGTAACAATGCCAGTGTTGGGCACCAGCTGAGCACCAGCACCAGTGAACGAAACACCAGCACCGGGGGTTCCGTAGGTTCCGTGGAAGCGAGTGCCGTCAGCACCGCTGGGGTAGGCAGACGAGGACGACGAAGCGTGCAGCTTGATGGAGCTGTGCGACGAGGAAGGAACGTGGACGGGGATGACATTGTAGGTCATGGGTCCGTGGACGGTCGAGGTCGAGGTGGCCGCGGGTCCGTGGACAGCAGAGGTGCTAGTCGGGGCCTGGGTAGACGCCGGGATCAGGGCTGAGTGAGCGGAAGAGGTGTGAGGCGCGTTAAGCATGTGAGCGACAGAGGACCCGTGAGGCGCGTTCGCCATGTGCACTACAGACGACGTGGAAGGCGCGTTGGCAACGTGCACCGCAGAGGAAGTGTGGGCAGCGTGGGCCACGGCAGGGGTGGTAGTTGGAGCGTGGGAAGACGACGACTGCAGCGCGTGAGCGACCGGGTCAAGGCCGATGGGGTGCGACGCGTGCGACGTCGGAGTGTGCTTGTGCTCGTGCTCTGGAGTCACAGTCTTCGTGATAGTGTGGACGACGTGCTCAGTCAGGGTCGAGCAAGTCGGGACAGCAGAAGGGCCGTGGCTTGCAGGCGGCTTGCTCGAGTCCATGCTGAAGAATGGGTCACTCTCAATGCTGGGAGCATCCTCACCAGGACGGAAAGCACGAGCAGCGTGAGCCATAGGAGGGTGGCTCGCGGGACCGGGGCCCTCACGAGGGCTGTCATGAGGGCCGCCGTGAGGGCCGCCGTGAGGGCCACCGTGTGGGTGAGGGGGATGGTCAGAGATATCTCCAAGGCCGGCTTCAATGTGGTGTTTCAAAGCTGAACCGGAGTGACCTTTGGCGACATCCTGACCGTGCGCCTGCGCCTGCACCTGCCCCAAGGCGGCGAGGATGGCAATGGGGATACCTGCGCTGAAACCCTTCATTTTGATGGTAGCTGATTAAGAAATCGTAAAAGGAACAGTGATAATGAGTGACTGATGTTTGGGAAGGGCAACTGCGAAATGAGTGACAAGCGAACAATGCACCAGGCAATCAAAGGATAGTGGTTTGATGGGAAACTGAACTCCATTGTCCTGGACATCATCGTGCCTTTTATGAGCGTCAATGTACCTGTGTTTTCATACCATTGACGACTGGAATGTCGCATTGGCGTTGTAAACAAGCGTTGTCCTGCCGAAAGATTCGTCTCCAAGAATGGAGCCTCGGACAGCGAAACACTGAACTTGAGATCAACAAGCGCGATGGCGCGGCATTCTTCGTTTGAAGAGGAATTGGAATGTCGTTCCTGCGTAGTCTAGTACAGCATCCCTACGACGTGCCTTGATCGACCCCTTCATTCTGGATCGAGGCACCATAGGGCATAATTGTATCGGAGAGCTTCTCCCAGACACGCGATACCGATCGACCATCGCGATGACATGACATTCCATAGCCAATATAGCCACAATTAGAACATTATCTCAAGCAGCGATGGACAGCCGCCTTACGAGGATTGATAGATCACGGAATGCAACTATCATCGCCAATACAGCCGCATCCTACGATATATAATAATCAACTACGCAGCACCATATAAGACATGGGTGAAAATATGTATCCCGTCATCGACATTCCCCCCTCATCGCCCTCACTGAAGAGGACCCAACGAGAGGCGAACTTCCTATCAAGGAAATTGTTCTCCAGAACCAAACGATCCGAGGATCGAAGGCAACTCATCGCCGTGGATTAAAAACTGGACGATGGTCGTGGCAGGTTCTGTTAGCTTTTTCGATGTATGGAGAAGAAAAGAAAAGAATCCCAGATGAGTCCGAGAATTTTTTCCTTTTATAGTGCGCTTTCGGAGCGACGGGGATTATTATTCCGATTCAGACTAAGCGAGATGCAAATAAAGCAAACGTTGTCAACAAAAACAAACACCGCAGCGATGCTATCGACCGCGATAAGGGTCCGGTTTGTAGGGACAGCTGGGTGTGTTAGTGGCTTGTTGTTGTGGAAGGGATTTCCATGACCAGATCACTGTCTTGAGTCGTCGATCCATTATTTCGACTTGCAAGTAGCCATGTACGCGTAGATTTCATTGTCATATCAGGTTCTAAGATCAACAGCTCGTGTTTCTCACTGACTGGAGTGGGTGGTTCAGCTCGAGTACACGAAAGGGAGGACGGATCATTTCATCTAAATCATCTATTATGATATGTGGTTGGGCTGTAATGGCAAATATAATCCAGCAAAGGGGCTCAAATAACCCATTGTCTGGAGCAAGACTTGACCGTCGGCATGTCGGCATGTGGATAACAATACTTTCCAGTATCGTTATAGACACCGGACAGATTGGATGTGTCAGTGAAGGACACACAAACGTCACACTTGCTATCACCATGAAGGAAGTTTTACTTGCCCACCTCGCAGGAGCGACTTGGTTTCTTCATTGCGATCGTGCTGATGTATAATGCGAGGTCGTCGGAGGAAGAAAGACATTGTCCAACTCTTTCCTCGGGAGGGCTTTTATCTGAAATGCAAAGGACTCGCTGCATTAGTGGACTGTCAGTATCGAGGCTGCGGTGGATTATCTAATGATTATTCTCAGGCCATTTTGTCTATGCTATCGGAACCAGTGAATTCAACAAAGCCGCATACCGGGAGGTGCTTGACGCCATTCATCTCAATATCGGACGTTGACACGAAAGTATGAGTATCAAAAGTTGTCTGTCCTAAGAACCCGGAAGCAATACTACTGGAGCTTCACCGTTTTTCGTATAACATGCTCTACTAGGCAAGTGTCCAGGGCCGATACTATTACGTGGACATTCGCACGTCAGTTTCCAAGCCCTAGAAACCTTGGTCCTCGGCGTAGATCTCGTAGAGATTACGACACTAGAAACATTCTTTGCACAGCTACATGATCTCCATAGTCAACTACCCCTTGTATCTTGGCCCGTCCGTTCCTGCAGAAAGATCCAAGAACCGACGAACCCATTGTCCGCCCACATAAACATAACACCTTTCAAATGTCGTTGTAGGAATATGGAGTACTGGAGTAGATACCTCACATATGAACCGACACTACGATCATGAAACATCGCTAAAGCTTTCTGCCGTCATGTCGCGTGGTGAGAGTTCTCTGTTACCATATAAAGTAACTGCGCCTACGCCTTCCTAAAAAGGTAACACGGCCCCCGGATCTCCACAGTGAAGCTAAGCTGATTAGGGCTAGCGCAATCTGTTTCTGTTTGGGTTATTTTGGAGTAGAAGCAAGTACATGCAGGAAGTGCTGCAAACAATGGATCATACTGTTGGCTATGATTATTCCGTAGAATAGTGACGGTAATGATAGAATTGGACATGAAAATCATTCTATTTAATTTTGCCTATTCTATATCTATACAATAACTTAAGCAGAAGCACAATGTCCACCATCAACCCGCAGATCTGCTCCCGTCATAAATGAGCTCCCATCAGCCAACATGTATACTGTCGGCGCTTTGAAGTCCTCCGGTGCTCCCAGACGGCCGAGCAGAGCACCCCGCATCCAGATCTCCTCGACTTCGGGTTTCTCTTGGAGCAATTGGTCGGTCATGGCCGTGCGGATGTACTGTTTGAGTTAGCCGCTGTACATCATGGAAAGTTGTTGGGGTGGAGCTTACTCCAGCAGAAAGAGTGTTGATGCGGATTCCGTACTGACCCCATTCTTGGGCGACGGAGCGACACATTTGGTGAACCGCAGATTTAGAGGAGTTGTAAGCGGTACAAGTGAGGCCCTGTTGTTGTTGTTGTTGTTGTTGTCAGATAGCTGGACGAAGGATAGGAGAGGATAAGAACGTACCCGGTTGGCAATGTCGCCAGACATGGATGCGATCATAACAATGCTTCCGGGGGTGTTCTGCCTTTTCAAGATGTTCGTGAAATGCTTCGCGGGGATAAAGGTGCCAATGACACTGCTCAATTAGCATTCGCTTCCGACGACTCATGGGAGATGAATACCCACTTAACTTCCATCATCTTCCGGAACCCGTCAATCGGGTATTCCAAGGCCGGAACCATTTGCTGAATACCAGCACAAGTGACCAATCCCCGCATGGGCATGCTCCTCTGTGAACTGTCTACCGCAATCTTCTCCAGGATTGTCTTTGTGTTCTCTTCGTTCGTAATGTCACACTTGATATAAGTCGCCTGCAGCCCCCGAGCTGTGGCAAGCTTCTGTAAAGCATTCCATTCGTCTTCGCTGGGGTTCGGAAGGAGATCGAGACATACAGCGTCGCCGCCAGCTTCGACGACGGCGCTGGCGAGGGTGATCCCGACACCGCGACCGCCGCCGGTGATCACGGTTGTTCTGTTGCCAAGGGAGAAGAGGTCAGAGGTGCGGGCGAAGCCGGCGGGCGTTTCGTTTGACTCGGGAACGGGACCGGGGGTGGTGTGGTCGAGGACGAGAGAGGGGGACATTTTGGTGGTTTTGCGAGTGATTGACTGAAGAGGTTGTATTATTGCGGGCTGGATGAGCAGGTTGTGGACCGAAAGAAAGGACGCATCTTTATACCTGTTCCAATTCCACCCAATTCGCTCTCAAAAAGCTGCAATCTCGAGCGTATCTTCAATCCAGACAGTTCATCAGTGCTTCCAATTTCCCCATGTGGACGACATGCAGTGGTGGATCCCGCATCGTGGAGGCGTGTATATCTACCTGATTCGGTAACCGATCGGCTTGACTCCGGACATCAACAACGGCACAAGACGACGGACAAGGGCACTATAGAAGACGAGTATAATTGACGCACGGCCTGCCGACTCAATAATGACACAACTGGCGAATAGGTCGTTATAAGTACCGCATCCCCACGGGGAACTTTATCTGTCATATTAGACCTGTCAAAAACCGTTATCATGTCATTTCTCGTGGGCCAGCACTTGTCGTGGGCCATTACGGCCACGGCAGGAAGTGGTTTCTTGCTGTGAGTCAGATGGTTACTTGATGGGCTGAGTTGATCGTCTGACTGGAATAGCTTTGGATATGACCAGGGTGTTATGGCTGGTCTTTTGACCGGGGACGCGTTCGTTCGGACGTTCCCTGAAATCGACACGACGTCTACAGGCCATGGCAGCTCATCGCTACAGGGAACAGTGTACGTGGTTTCTTATTTCTAACATCTATGACAAGGCTGACGAAACTAGGGTTGCCATCTATGAGATCGTACGTTAACCCGGTCCCTCAACAGACGATTCTAACTGATTAGGGCTGCTTCTTGGGTGCTCTGCTGGCTCTCTTTTTTGGAGAGAGACTTGGACGGCGATATTGCATTATGATCGGGTGTATTATTCTCACCATCGGGGCTGCATTGCAGTGCAGTGCCTTCAGTATCCCGCATATGATTGTTGGACGGATTGTGGCTGGTGTTGGAAATGGGATGAACACGAGTACCATTCGTTAGTCTACCTTCACCCTTGCCAGAAGTCGATACTAATGATATTAACCTAGCGGTATGGCATTCGGAACTTAGCAAAGCGGCCAGTCGAGGAAAGGCGGTTAGTTTCCTGTTACACTGTGCGTAGATTTGCTCTGACCAGATAGATTGCTATCGAACTATGCATCAACATTTTCGGTGTCATGATGGCGTACTGGGTTGGTTAGTATCTCTACCCTCATATTTCATTACTTGAATGACACTGACAAATTAGATTACGGCACGAGTTACGTAGTTAACGATGCCCAGTTCCGTTTCCCCATTGCCCTCCAGATCCTTTTCGCCATTACCACCTTCCTCGGTATCCTTTTCCTCCCAGAATCCCCTCGATGGGTACGACTTCTCCTCTCAATTTATGAATGGCTCGGCTAACAAGGACAGTTGATTGCACACGGTAAAGCTGACGAAGGTCGACGCATCATCTGGGCTCTCCAGCCAAACGCCCGTTCCATCGCCTACGATGACCAAGTCATCAACATTGAAATCGACGAAATCACGCATACCATTGTAGAAGAGCGGCAAGCAACTTTGGAGAGCTCGTTCAAAATGGTCTTTACCAATGGACCCCAGCGGTTTTTGCACCGGACGCTGTTGGGCATGGGTGGGCAGATGATGCAGCAGTTGTCGGGTATCAACCTGATTACTTATGTGAGTGGTCTTGCCCCATGATCGACAATAAATACTAATAAGTGGATAGTATAACACGGTTATTTTTGAGAGCTCCGTCGGAATGGACCATAACACTGCCTTGTTGGTGGCTGGTTTCAACGGGGTAGCATACTTTGTCTCGTCCTTGATTCCGATCTGGACGATTGATCGGTGTGCTAATACCACTCAAACTAAGTCATGAAAGGCAATACTAACAAATAATAGTGTTGGTCGTCGCAAGCTGATGCTCTTCGCTGCCGGCGGCCAATGTGCGTGCATGGCCATCCTGGCCGGAACAGTGTATGATGGTGGCCATGCTGCTGGTATAGTTGCCACCGTGATGCTGTTCTTGTTCAACTCTTTCTTTGGTATTGGTCTATTGGGAGTTGCTTGGTTGTGTAAGGTTATCCCCAAGTGCATTTACTCTCTCTCCCTTTGCTGACCGTGCAGTGCCTGCTGAATATGCACCACTGGCTGTCCGTACGCGATCCGCTGCGTTGGCGACGGCGACAAATTGTAAGCTCCCCCTCGTATTCATTTTAATGGAGGCTTATAATATAGGGATATTCACTTTCCTTGTCGTGGAAATTACCCCCGTTAGTATCGCGGAAGTCGGTTACCGGACATACATTTACTTTGCCAGTATGTCACACGATTCATAGATCCCGGTATATTTTGCTGATTATATACAGTCTTTAATTTCTGCTTTCTGCCCATCATTTACTTCTTTTACCCCGAGCCACGCAACCTCACCTTGGAACAGGTCGACCGGCTATTTACTGGCCCGAAAGTACGGTTGCACTGGGATGCATCTATGGGCCAAGCAGGCGATGTCGCGGGAAGAACGGAAAAGGACGAGGAAGTCCAGCACGTGGAATAATGTATCTCTTTTTGTACTGTATAAGCATGCCTTATCATAGTATGTAGCAACAATACACTGGTCACGGCCCTACTCCGGCCCCCCCTCAGTGGATATCGGAAATTGCCGTTTTCTCCAGATTTCTCCAGAATTGCCATTTTCGGGGACCTTCCCCACAGCGCTTAGAATTACTATTCTGGGTATCCCGTAGCGTCGCTTGCTGCAAATAGCTATCTCTTTCGCTTCTCTCTTCCGAGAATCTCAACTGTAACATATGTCACCTTTCAGACTGAGAGAAGCGAGGACCGCATATAGTACTATGACCATGATCCCGACAGAAACAAGAAAGCGCACCCGCACCGGCTGTCTTAACTGCTGTCGGCGGCGCCGGAAATGTCCGTCACCAATACCCCAATAATGCAGGTCTTAACATAGCTAACTGAAGTGAGTAAACAGGTGACGAGACAAAGCCGACGTGTGTTGGATGCAAGCGACGCGGGGAGAAATGTCAACGGCGTATGCTAGGGTCTTTTCGCGATGCTAATCTTAAGGTGCTGGAGCCGGAGCACCCGTCGATGAAGCAGTCGGCAAGCTGGAAGCAAAATAATAAGTTTAAGGTACGAGCTATTTTACCTTCTGCAGGATTTGGTGCTGATGGAGTAGATTCTAAATGTTCAACCGCGAAAAAGCCAAGATCAAGAATCTCCACGGGTATCTCCAAAACCAATGGAAGATATCAATTTTCCCGATGCAAATAGTGACATTGATCACCTTAACGAAAATAACGACAGTAATGATCAGCACCATGAGCGTGGAAATGGAAATAATTGTCCCGTGAATGGCAATGGCGCTCTACCAGCTCCTACTCCTGCACCCGCGCCAGTTGCAGCACCAACACCAGCACCACCTCTCGACCACAGTCCCTCGCACCACCTCAACTTCACGAACCACTCACCATCATCCAACCATGACTCCCACGTCTCCTATCTCTCCAGTCCCGACTTTATGGGCCTCATCTCCCATAGCTCCTTCTCAGAGGGCTACCCGGCAGCCATGGCCTCGCCACTGTTCGACCACGGCGTCTTCTCCGATCCAGCTAATGTAGCGAACATCGATGTCTTCGTGCCCGGTTCGGCATACGAGGCGCTACATACGGCTCTGCGGAATCGCCAGCTTTGGACAGCACGGCCGGATATCCCCAGCCGGGGGAGTACGCCGGATATTGTCCCTGGTGTAGCGCCGAACGATACGGGAGCAAAATCTGGAAGGGGGTTTACGTTATCATCGGAGAGGGAAATTATTCTCTGGCAGAATTATCTGAATGAGATTTGTACATGGGTGGGTTTTCTCGCGCTACGTCTATATGCCGTGGATGCTAACATGCAATCGAATAGCTCGACATGTTCGACAACCATCGCCACTTCGCATCTACATTCCCACAAATGGCCAAATCATCGCCGCATTTGCGATACTCGATCCTTGCTCTATCTGCACGACAAATGGAAAGAAAGCAAAATGAAAAATCGCAATCGGAGAGTCTGTCATTATACCAAGAAGCCATCCACCTTCTATTACCTGAACTGGAAAGCAAAACAACACCAGTAATCGCATCCTGTGTCATCCTCTGCGTGCTGGAAATGCTAAGCTGCAACCCCAAAGAATGGCGCCGCCATCTCGACGGTTGCGCATTCCTGATTCAAGCTGCTGAGATCAACGGCTTCTCTGGAAAAGAAGAACAGGCGCTCTTTTGGTGCTTTGCCCGAATGGACGTCTGCGGTGGTCTCATATCCGAAGAAGAAACCATTATCCCGATTCATAACTGGACACCCCGGACGATGAGTCCTCACCAGGCTTCTCAGCTATTCCTCGCTTCGAAAGCAGACTTCGATACCTATGCTAATTACACCGTGTATCTCTGCGCGCAGACATTGGGTGTTCTCTGCGGCGCATCCAAACATCATCATCCGTCTTGTTTCCCGTGCCATTATCTTGACGGGGACACGTATGTTGATCGCTGGAAAGGGTTGTTGGACCGGGTTGAGCAGTGGTATGAGCAACGGCCAAGCCAGATGAAGCCGATATTCAGTGGTTATACTCCCGGAGGTAAGGAGACGCCGTTTCCGACGGTGATCTATGGGAATGGAGCTGCTAGTAAATTTTCCCTCGCGGCGGTTTTCGGTACTCTCTGCTGACGCAATGTACAGTTTCCGGTAATCAGTTGTACCATGCATGTGCATTATTATTACTACAGCGGAAACCGAAGCCAGTTTCGTTATCCAGGAAGCCAGTAAGCATACACCAACCCGTCTTGGAGAACGAAGCTCATGTATTCCGCAGAAATCTGTTTTATGGCATGCCCGGAAAATCTGTGCGATTTCAGCTTCTAATACGCATCAGTATGTATCCTCTGTAGAATATCCCTGTAATATAAGTTCTTTTGCTGATTGATGTAGTGGCTGCTGGACAAACGCCCTACAACCCCTTTGGCTGGCTGGGAAGGCCATGTCGCATTGCTCGGAACATGAAGCCATTGTCGACACATTAACGCGTATTGAGCGAGAAACAGGCTGGGCGACAGCATGGCGCGTTGAGGATTTGAAGGAATTCTGGGGCGATGATGATTGACATGCATTCCAAGGTTCGTAATGGATAGTCGGAATGTATGGATCGGGGAGTCTCCGCGCCTCGAGACGAGCTCGGATTGCCCCTCATATTTTCTTCTGCGTCCTCTCCAAACTCCTCAATTCCTTCCCAAAACTCCCAATGCACAAGTAAAAGGCAAAATGGAATCGTTTCTCGCCCACGAAGACCGCTTTAAGGCCATTACAGGCCCCAATCCCACCCTCGAACTCCTCCTCGAAAACAAAGAATACGCCTTCGCCCACGAAGCCGGCGTCTACATCCCCCCCGACAATACCCTCTTCATAACTAGCAACCACATCCACACAAAAACCGGCGACCGCACTGTCCAGATCTCTAAAATTCTCCTCACAAAAGATCACCATGGCACCGTGTGCGCTTCCCACGAAGAACTTCCCTCTCATGCAATCCCCATGGGCAACGGCGGCGTCAACTACAAGGATGGGATTCTATTTTGCGCACAGGGATCGCTAAACGCCCCATCGGGACTATACTACATGTCCTCGAAACACCCACACGACGTCGAGCCCTTAATCACAAACTTCTACGGACGCGAGTTTAACTCCGTAAACGACGTGGTCGTGCATACTGATGGGTCAATTTGGTTCACGGATCCGATTTATGGGCATGAGCATGGGCATCGGCCTGTTCCTTCGCTGCCGGGACAAGTTTATCGGTTTGATCCTGTGAGTGGGGCGATTCGGTGTTTAGCTGATGGGTTCATTAAGCCGAATGGGATTTGCTTTTCGCCGGACGAGAGGACGGTTTATGTTACGGATACGGCGAGATTTAGGGCGATTGGGGCGGTTGATGAGACGTTGCCTTCTAGCATGTATGTCTCGCTTTGCTATATGACAGATCTGAGGATCATGCTAACGGTTAGGGCGATACAGTTACGCATTTGATGTGACATACTACCACGGTGAACCGTTCCTGACCAACCGTCGTCTCTTTGCTATGGCTCCTGTCGGTATTCCAGATGGTATAAAATGCGACCTCGAGGGGAATGTGTACTCTGGGTGTGGTGATGGAGTGACTGTCTGGTCGCCGGGTGGTGTTCTCCTCGGCCGGATTCTGGTGGAAGGGGGAGCGGCGAACTTCTGCTTCGGACGGGAAGGGGAAATGTTCATTCTAAATGAGCATCGGCTGTGGAGAGCGCAATTGAATTCTCGGGGAGCTCTTCTTGGTATTTAGGGGACTTTGTGTGGTATGTATAGTGACAAGTGTATACAATGGTTCCCCGCACCCTCGAGACGAGGGAACCCCGCAATGTAGATTAATGCAGTATCAGATCCTACGAACATTTACTGCGAGGCATATAAAGATGTAGTCAAGGTGGCTTTGATAGAACTTGGTTGAGACAAAAAACACAGAACGCAATAGCTCAAACAAACATCACTCTCTCCTCCAAAGTTATCGCCAGTATGTGTCATCCTACATATCCCGATACCCTCTAATCCGTATACATAGTCACCGGAGCGAACCGTGGCATTGGTCTCGGTATCGCCGAGTCCTGCCTCGCCAATGATGCAGCCCGCGTCTACTCTCTCGACATTGGTGACACAACTGACGAGTTCCACGCTCTCTCCCAGCGCTCCCCCGAAAAACTTTTCGCCATCCATACAGATGTGACCCAGGAGCGGAGCATTGCTGCGGCAGTGGACAAGATTATTGACGAGGCTGGTGCGCTGCATGGGGTGGTAGTGAATGCGGGACGGACGAAGCATAAGCCTGCGTTGGATTTCTCAGATGAGGAGATTGAGGCCTTGTTTTCTGTTAATGTTGGTCTTCGGGCTCTGGGTTAAGAATGCGGGTGCTGATTTGGCAGTTGTTCGGATCATTTTATACAGCCAGAACTGCAGCACGAGCCTTCATACGACTAGGAGTTAAGGGCTCCATCGTCTTCACTGCGTCAATGGCATCCTACCGTCCAAACAAGGTATCCTTCCCCCATCCCATTCAAAATACAAGTGATACTAAAAAGCAAGCGCGTCCCATCCGCCCCTTATGGCGCCTCCAAAGCCGGTATCCGCAACATGACACATACCCTAGCGATGGAATGGGCACCCCACAACATCCGCGTCAACAGCGTCTCTCCCGGCCTCGTCAACACAGCCATGACCTACTGGGTGCCGCAGCAGGAGGACTGGGAGCAGCAGTTGAAGTACTATGGTGGGTTCCCACGGCTGGCGGAGGTGCAGGAATTGGGAGGTGCGTACGTATATTTATTGAGTGATGCGGCGAGTTATACGACTTCAATTGATATTCCGGTTAATGGGGTTATTGGGAGTGAGTATTTCTTTTTTTCTTTGTCTTGTTGGGACCGAGAAGCTTGCTAACTATATATAGTTTGCTAAGTGAGTGCAGAGTGTTGCACAAGCTGCATTATTTTGGGTTCAATGCAATGCCATATCATGCCAAAGTGGCTGCCTTCCAAATTAGGAAACCGGGTGTTGTGTTCTGAGGAAGCTGCACCCAGCACCTTCCAGCCGCCGCAACAAAAGCAAGTCAACACAAGTTCTGTCTTTCTTCCCCTTCTTACCATTTGCATATCATCTGCGTACCTGTATACGTTAACAACGTATCTATTCATTTTATTGTTTGGTTCGCGCATTGCTATCCTCTTTCCTACGATTCTCAAAGCACCATGCGTCGTCTCTTTTTCAGTAAATCCCAAAACATCATGCGCCGTCCATTCTCTATTGATTACCAGAGCAGCATGGCGCCAGGCCCCGGAACGGTTGCTCCTCCCAACACCCCATACCCTTCCAGGACCCCCACGGGTCAAAGCTGCACAACCTCCCCAAACTTCCCAGAGCCGACGCTTGCCAAGTCAGCAAACCGATTATCGATGGAGCCCTTTCCAAACGTCGATCAAGAACAACTCAGCTACAACCCCTCGGCCGACGCACACGCATTTTCCCCGCTTCGCAACTACGAGACCTCGACCGCTGCTGTTTCCGCAGCTCCAACCGAGCTAAGTCAGGATTTCAACCGTGATCCCGAGAAAGGTATCCCACGCGGCCACAGTCTTAAGCGTCGGGGTCGTTCTGGGCTTTGTGATGAAAAGGAGAGGCGTTGTGCTTGTTGGCGGCGACTGAGCAAGAAGGCACGGTTGGCTATTAAGATTGTTATTGCCATCGTTATTTTGGGGGCTATGCTTGCTATTGCGCTTGGGATTGCCGCTGCTGCGGGTGGTGTGGAGGTTAGAATTGGGAAATAGGTGAGTGTGGGTGTCAGTCGTTGTTGATTCGTGTGCTGACCATGATAGCTCTTTTTGCTTCTTTACGACTTCGTCTTAATCGCGCCCATTGCGATTGTTATCATAGGGTATTATTGGTATTGTTTGGGATTACGGCTTGGTAGGGGAACTTGGGGTCGAATGAGGGATATGTGAGTTGTTCGTTGGTACGGCTCCATTGATCGGTATACTGACTGTCTTCGCCTAAACAGTTTTCGCTTGAAATTGCTCAACTTTATAAGATGAAACGATGCAGCTGTCCATTGTTTAATCGACGATGTCTCAATTACTCCTGCATAGATCCGTGGCTAGAATTAGCCTTTGTTTGCAAGTTTGTTTGGTTTACACGGTTTGTATATACTTGTCTTTGCTCTTCTCGTTCGGAACAAAACACAGGTAGCTGGGCTGCGCAGTGGACTGTCTTCAGTTATCAGATGTCGTGAAACAATAGAAGGTCAAACCAATGTAAGCAATACATATTCTTCTCTGAGGGATTCAAGCTCACTCCGTACAAGCAAATATGAGCTATCCCAAGCTCTGTCGCGTTCTTCCGACCCCTTTTCGGCAACTATCAACACTGGGCACTATATTTAGACGGTGACGAAGGGCAACTCCTATTTGAAGTCACCGGCGAGCCCCGCCTCGGACTTTGAGCGAAATGTCTAGAAATGCCCACTAGATTTGCTAGACGGCTTTTGTATACTCTATACGTTGGTGTCATCGGCAAAAATGATATCGACACGGTTAAACAGGTTGCGGAGACGGTGTTTGTGGATGGTGAGACGTTTGAATAGGACTCTGAGGGGTACGTGCTGGATATGCTGGACCTGTTGGAGGAATACGTGCTGGATTGTGACGACAAGGATTATCGAGATGCGATTTTATAGACTACCGGGTTGCGATGTGATACGATACCTATGATTACAACCGCTAAGTGACTGCAAATTTACTACTTCTCCTGAATATACCCGAATACGGAGTAGTATTGAAGGGATATTACTTCCAGCAATATGTATTCCGATCACTAAAAGTACACCTTGGTGATCCACAGGGACTAGGCTGTTTCAGTATGCATTGGTCAAGTCGGGATGCGTCATGTCCTGAACACAAAATTACTATGCCATCGGGTATTAATGCAGGAACAGGCTGAGATGCGGGATAGGTACGGCGTGGCAAGCTTGATTCTGTGCAAGCAGCCTTCCAGGATTATGATATGCATTTCCACGAGATCTGCACGCCGGGTTTCCTTCTAGCAACTGTCCACGTGAGAACTTCAACCCTGAGTTCAATTTTGGAGCATCAACTAAAGACGAAAGTCTAGCGAGCCCTGGAGGTTCGCTTCTAGACCGCGAGACAAACGACTTCAAATACCTCATTCTCCAGTATTCTCACCATTAACGAATCACGCCTTGCTCAGTTATTAACTGGCGAACAGACACAGAAAAGTCTTTCTTAATGTCGTTTGACGGAAATCGCCGTCACAAGAGGACCTTGTGGACACAAACTCGATGATGGTTGAGGAGGTCATTATGACTGCTTGATGTTTGCGGCTTCTCTACAGGATATTTCGACGGATACCGGTCCTTATAATGTTCCTGCAATATTGCCAAACACCCGCCAGGCTGCTATACACCTCCGATAAGGCTGGAGCACATATCCGAAACAACACAGGATAGCCATGCCAAGAGCGGAGAGCCAAGGCTCCGGCCAAGCATCCGGAGCGGGTACCCTAGCAGCAACAACCAACCATGGAAGACTCTCGCGGACCCCGGCTCCGGGCCAAGCTCTTGGCGGAGAGCCGCGGGCTGGGCGAGTACCTTGGGGATGCTTGCTTAGCGGATAAAAACGCAGAGGGGCACGAGGCGACTGAAGAGATTGCTTCTTCATTTCTTGAGCTCGGACAGGCAAGATGATCAAGCTCACTGCGTTGTTGCTGCTTTCAGCTGTGGCTCAGGCCCAGACAGCCAGTTCGACTTCTTCGGCTCAGTCGTCAACTATTACAGGATGCCATAATCATGGGGACGAGGTGTTTTGTATCAATGGAAGTGGGGAGGAGGTGCAGGTTTCCATGACTGCTACTCCAACGGGGGAACTTCCGGCGCAATATACGGGTTGCCATGCGCATGGGAGTGAACAGTGAGTGTCATTCGTTGACGAACGCTATGAGGGCTGATACTAACGGTTGAAGATTCTGCATGGACGCACAAGGAAACGAGGTTCAGGTTATTTCAGAAGAAACTACTGGAGAGGAAGGACACAACCACGAGAGCGAATCAAGTGAGAGTTCCGAAGGAGAGAACTGCCACTTCCACGCTGGTGTCGAGTATGTCAAGCCCTACCCTCTCTACGGCCCTGTACTCACAAACCAGACACTGCGTTGGTGCAGGAGAGTCCGAAAGCAGCAGTACACCTTCATGCGGTGTCCAAAATCGGGACTACGATGTACCTCTACGTATTGGAACGCTGTTCGTCATTCTTGTTACTAGCGCAATTGGCGTGTTTGCTCCGATGTTGCTGGTCAAGTTGCCGTTCAAGACTTTGAACACGATGGTTTCGACGGGAATCAAGCAGTTCGGAACCGGTATCATCATTGCTACTGCTTTTGTTCACGTATGTTCCTCCTGAAGTGCAATGCAGAGAATTCTGGCTAATATCTAACGCAATACAGCTCTACACGCACGCCAACTTAATGTTCACGAACGACTGTCTCGGCGAACTCGAATACGAAGCCACCACCTCCGCCGTCGTTATGGCAGGTATCTTTTTAGCCTTCCTCGTCGAATATATCGGTCACCGGATTATCCTCGCACGCGGTTCCAAGACACCAACTACAACGCCCGAAAACCCCGACCAGAATCTCACAGAGTCAAAAGAACAACCTAACACACACCAATGCCAACAAAGTAACGCCCTTGCCGGTCTAGGCCATAGCCACGGCTCACCCCATGACCCCACAAAACCTACTACGAAGTTCTCCGTGCTGGTCATGGAAGCTGGTGTTTTGTTCCACAGTATCCTCATAGGTATTACCCTGGTTGTCGCTGGCGACTCCTTCTACCGCACCCTCCTTGTCGTCATTGTCTTCCATCAGTTCTTCGAAGGTCTAGCCCTAGGTGCTCGAATCGCTCTACTCCCCGGCCGAATATTTCCTGGCAAAGCCATCATGGCAACTGCCTTTGCACTGATCACGCCCATTGGAATGGCGATCGGAATCGGTGTGTTGAATTCATTCAACGGAAATGAGAAGAGTACCCTGATTGCGCTGGGAACGTTGGATGCGTTGTCCGCGGGAATTCTTGTATGGGTCGGCGTTGTCGACATGTGGGCAAGAGACTGGGTGATTGAGGGTGGGGAATTGGTTGATGCTGGACTGGGGAGAGTTGCTGTTGGCGGGATATCTTTGATTGCTGGGTTGATATTGATGTCGGTGTTGGGGAAGTGGGCTTAGAATTTGCCAGAGTTTGCACATAACATGACAGTATATTTGAGATAGGATAATGGGATATGGCTCAAATTTAGTACATTCAACTCCTACAAGCACGTTTTCAATAATATCAATGGAGGATGATCAATATCTAGTCCCGAATTATAATTACTATTTCTCGAATATCTAGTCTATGTATTTTATGATGATGATCAATGGACCTGCTCAACAGAATAGCATACCCATGACAGTTCATCTGTCAACTGTCTCTCTCGTCAGCTTACTATTCGCACGAATCGTCTGCCCATAAAAAACTAAAACCCACGGCACCAACTCCAATACAGCCCCAATCCCACCTAACAAACTCCCCGCCGGCCCATAAGTAAGATTACGAAAAAGCTGCCTCGAAACCAACGGAAACACACCTTCAAGCATATTCTGACAAAAATTCTGCGCAGCAAGAGCAGAGCTCGCATACTGATGATATGTATCGGCCAGAAAATTAAACACAGACAGATAAACAGAGAATATACCTGCCGTTGAAATACACACGCCAACGGCTGGTACGATCCAGTGGACATGGTAATGTGGCGTCCAACTGAAGATGAACAGCCCAATTGGTAGGCGGATGCTCTCCACGCAGCTGAAATACAGTCTGTGCTCGAGGACGGAGTTCCATCATTTTCGATGGGTGGCGAGGTTCTCTTGTAGGATAGAGAGGGCTGTCATAAGTAGGGTTCCTATACAGGATGCTGCGAATACTGCGTTTGATTCAGATAGGGAGAATCCATAGGTCGTTTTGAAGATTAGCGGGATTGCTGCTAGGTTGATGTATAAAACGGATCAGCTGAACGCGACCCATAGCGAGAAGAAGACGACGACGGGCTCGGTGCAAAGGAGCTGGAATGGTCGCAACAGGAATGAACAAATCATTATCGCGAGATTTGCCTGTTTATCTTTCGTGCTAATCTTCCATAGGACACGGACTGTCTTCTCTGATGTCCCATCTTCTCCAGCCGGAACCTGAACGCCATAAACACTAGCATCCTCAAGCTTATCCGTCCATTGATTCAATACCTTCGCTTTCTTCCGCAGAATAACCGTCGTGCGCGTCTCGCGGAAGATTAAAACCACAGCTCAGCTTATCATGCAACCAATGATTATCTGAATATAGAATATCCGCTGCCAGGTCGCATTTTCCGCGATGAACCCACAAACCAGTGGCACCAGTCCAGTCCCGAACAGAGCCGCGCTGGAGAAACAAGCCATGTATTTCGTTTTTGTGCAGGATAGATATCTGCGATGATACCGTCTACGATCGTTGATAATGTTGAACCGCCGACGCCGGCCCAGAATCGAGCAACGAGCATCCTACATAAAATATTTTGTTAGCACTGCCAAGATTGAACGAAGGAAGAATGGCAAACGCACCCCGGAAAAGACCTACAAACCGCACAACACAACTGACAAACAGTAAAAAATATTGCCGTAGCCACAAACATAGGCTTCCTGCCATTGATCTCCGAAATGGGAGCCAGGAACATCGGTCCAACAGCAAATCCGCAGGTAAACGTCTTGATACCGACAAAAACAGCCTCCTGACTCACATCCAATTCATTCCCCATTTGCTCAGCGCCGGGGCTATAGCAACTTGCTGCGAATGAGGCGAAGAGGGTAGATATGCAGGAGACTGCTGTGATTGCGGCTTTATAGCTTGGGGACCAGTCGTATGGTGAGATTAGGCGCTGCAGGTTTGGGGGTTTGATGGCGGTGCCAGGCGGGTTTGCGGGAATGTGTATTTCGGTGTTGAATGTTAGGTCGAGATAGATTATTGGTTGATTATCAAGCTTTGGGTTTGGGGGGTTAAGGTTGTCATTCTGGGTGGAATGTTGACTTTCGCGCTCTGGCATGAAAGTGCCGTTTTTGCTGGCCTCGCTCATGATGTGTTTTTCTTCCAAAATGTTCGCAAATGGCAGGTATGAGTGATAACTTGGAGGAATTGAAACTGATTATGCTGATATACATAGCTAAGTATCTCGAGCGGCTCCTTGTCTGCGTTATAAGGGTTACTATCATCACATCTGCAGATGCGGAATTTGTGCGGACCGCATTGTAACCGCATCTCCAACCGTGATATTATTTAATGTAATGCGTGTTCAATGGCAGGGCTGTAATCTATTGTTTGGTCTAGATGGCTCTCGTTATACGAGGGGGTATTCGGATATCTTGCCGTTCATCTGTGATATTATCCATGTTTGCTGTCAGTGGTAGAGAGCGTCCATTTCATCAAGAAATCTAGAGCTTGAAGTTGTTATCAGAAAAATTTGGAGAGTTGGAGATATAATGGTCTAAAAAAGTTGGAGACCAACACCAGATACCCTCATCTCCATTATACTCACACGGGAATCATCAGTCATAACCATGGTCCAGACCTAACTATAGAACAGCGGCTTATATAACTTTCCTTGCATCCGTAATGGTAGCAATTAAGAGCAACAGAGTTCAAGGTCAAACTTTTGTCTACGAAGATGGCATCCGAACATACTCAAACTTCGTCTACTGTCCGCGTAGCAGCCGTCCAAGCAGAAGGCTGCTACTTCGACCTCCCTGCTGCTGTCGAGAAAACCCGTCACTTTATCGAGGAGGCAGCTAGCAAAGGGTGTGAACTGATTGCTTTTCCTGAACTCTGGATCCCCATGTATCCGGGGGTAGATTCGAGGGAGAAGAGGCAGGTTAGGCCGGAGGTTGGGGAGACGGTAATTGAAGGTTGATTGATTTGTTTGGTAGGATATATAAATGGATGATGCCTGTATGCGAGGATTGTTTTGGATATATTGACATAAAATGATAGATACATGGAAGTTATTACAGGAGGTCCTCCAGAAACAACTGCTCCTCGACACATTTGCCCATATTGAACGTCCCACAACTACTCTCATGCCCCTGAAGGGCACTGTCTAGACTATTCAAAGCCTGAAAGCGTCTCTCGCGTTGCTGATTTACCAGGAATATCGCAATCTCATACGCCTCCCTCGTCATCCCCGTTTGATAGTGATCCGCCACGGACCGCAATGTCTGCAGCGCATCAGGTAGCATAACCAATGCCTGTGGATGATCGATAACTAACAACACACAGACGATCTGAAAGGGAATGTTCAGACTATGCCACCACGGCGAGGATATCCCAACCAGCTCTTCGGCAGCTTTCAGGCTGCGACGTGCTAGGTTCACGATTGAGTCGAGGGAGTCGTCCGACATAACGCGTCCTAGGGCGCGGAAGCGGCGGTAAATACACAGCCCGATGTTACATTGGATGAGACGGAGCATAGGCTGCGTCGGGCTTAGTTTACAGAGTTCAACAAGTTCGCTTTCGAGTTCGACTATGTCCCGATAGATCTCTGGGCCCAGGAGCGCTGATATTCGACATATTTCGCGCTGCTCGACTGTCCAGCCTATCTCGGGTAATGCAGATGATGC
Organism: Bertia moriformis; assembly: GCA_025802115.2. NCBI lineage: Eukaryota > Fungi > Ascomycota > Sordariomycetes > Coronophorales > Bertiaceae > Bertia > Bertia moriformis. Next base: position 50,048 of record JAOYNC020046290.1, read on the forward strand.
ACCCCGGAGCTCAACTTGTGATTTTCCGCAGTCGAGAGAGACCCAGGTGTTGAAGAGCTGTGCGACAGAGTATACTTTGCGACGGCGTTCGGGGTGTATGCGTGGCCCGGTTGACTGCGCAAGGATGGAGTCGGTCGCGGAGTCGAAATGCAGTTTTGTTGTCTCAATTAGGTGCATCAGTGTACAGCTGGCCATCCATGTTGCATGTGGGGAGCTGGTCACACGCAGGTAAATCACTCGTAGTAGCCAGCCGACTACATGGTCGAATTCTGGTGTGGCTAGCTGGCTGGAGTACTCGAGCACGATACGCGCGCTGTGCACTAGTTGCATTTCAACACCTGCGGATCGATGGCCGAATAAACATCCGAGGGCTGCTATCCCCAGAAGCATGGAATCGGCTTGATCGTACGGAAACCCATTCGACCACCTCTTGATAATCGCCTCATCCACCTCCGCCCGATCAACAAAGTCATACACAGGCGCGACATGCGCAAAGTAAATTGCCGCCAACTCATGCATCTCCGACAATGATAGAATCTCCGTTATACACGAAACCTGAGGTAAGCATGCGATCTCCCGATCAAACCCGAGATTCCATGCATAGCAGCTCAATATCGGCGCATTAGTGGCATTCATTTTCAGCGCCAGCTGCCGGACAAATACTGCCGGTGAATTGGCCTCGAGAAGCTGCAATTGTGGGTCTTTGCCGTCATAGTCTGGGGATTCCGGGGAATTGATATCGGTGGAATGCTGGCGCAATCTGTGCGCTGTCTTTTTAGTGCGGCGGGTTGGGCCGTAGGAGCATTCATGGTCGAGGCGATGGCAGTAGCTGCAGGGGAGGTTGCCGTCGCATTTTCGTTTTCGTTCGCGACATGATTGACAGGCAATTTTGGAGCGGAGCCGTTGCATTTCTGGCGGCATTCCGCGGCGGGATGGAAGATGTCCTTAAGGCCCGAATGCTAAGAGATCGGACCCGTCACCACAGCACCGGCTTCGAGATAGTGACAGTGTTTCCTGAAATAGAACAAGCAATTGATAAGGTGTCACGATCGAAATCAACACATCAGGTCGAAAGATCAACGGCAGCTCAGAGACCAGATGGTTGCATATGTCACCATGATTGCGGCCCGAGAAGTTCCGCAATATCCGCATCCCCGTTCCACACGTGGAACCATGGATAAAGCCACTGTCTTTGAAACGACATTAAATCCGTATCAATGCCGGCTCATAGCGCCATCCATCAACCCTCACTTCATACCCTCCAGTCAGCCCAACCAGGTCTTCGTGGGACTTGAGCCCGATAAACGGCCTTTTCACGCGAACCACCGTCCCATCATCCAGCGTTGTCTTAGTTTTGTAACAGATCTCTGGGTCGAACAGTCCTGCTAGGACATTGTTTATACCGGTGGTAGTAATAGTCAGAAATGCAAGGTGCGGGTGGGTGCCCAAGGTGAGTAGGATTATATAAGTGACGGTGAGGGTCAATTGGACGGCGTAGAACCAGAGCAGGGAGTATGGTCGGCGGTAGTATGTCTGGGCCATGTTTGTTTATCGGCCTTTCGGTATTGGGGTGTAGTGTGGGAGCTGAGCAAGTGCAATCTTGGTTGGTGTTGTTAACAGGAGAAAATACGGATTCCAGCAGAAAGTCTTAAGGAATTGCCCGGTCATGTCACATGACATGATCGTGCGGTTGACAAGGAACGAATTCTTCAGGAATTATGTTATCTGGGCGTTCGTCTTCTGTATGTTTTGCCATATTCCATGAACATTTACGATGACGTTTCGAGGTGTGCTCCGGAGTAAGCGATGGATCAACGGGATGTTTAAACGCACAGGAAACCAAGCAGATCAACTCGCTTAGCACATTTTACTAAGACATGTCATCATGACTGAAACTCCGCGCAGCCACGCAGTAACGCTGTAGATTGCATCTGTGAGACCCTGCGCAAGCCTTGGAGCCAGACAAAGAACCATGCATGGTCAGCATGTCCGGTACTAGAAGATCTGCTACGCTCTCCAACGAACAGGGACATCCACATTTCGGAAGTGGCGAATCAACAGAGATCAAGCGTCCACTACTGTGAGCAAGGCTAGAATACAGACATATTGGGTTGCAGCTCTGTAGCCATAGCTGCTCTTGTGGAATCGCAATGATAGAAGTAAGGATAGAACAGTGTACTCTGCCAGCCACTGAAGCGCGATCCAAGTGGCGGTGAACCACTCTACGAAGCGACGAGACTTGAGCCTGGACTATTGATATTTCACTATTCTAAATAACAATAGACTAAGAATCATCTCGCAAAGTTACCCCAAAACCATAGATCTGCTACGATTATCAGATTAGGGCTGCGCATGGACCAACCCGTTAAGGTTAGCGGGAGTGAGGGTTCCAAACTGGGAAGTATGTGTACATGAGCATACTCCGAACAAAATACCTTATTCCGCATGTGGCGTAGGCAATTTCGACATACCTTCGAACAGAACGAAACTACTGATACGTCTATCGATAAAAATGACCAATGATTATCACGATGCAGCTCGTATCGATAAGACCGCGACGACCTTCCTGATTCGACACCTCCGCGGGCGATCCGAACTCGCCTCGAACTATTCCTACCAATAACATCTAACCTCCCCGTCCAGGATGCGCTGTCTTACAGACCACTCGCTGCAAAAGGTCACGCTGTGTTTCGCAGTGTAACCTGCCCGCATGGGCCTGCCTGGATGGGATGGCACCAGTCCATGGTATAAAGCTATGCTTCGCTTTCTGTCGGACTATTTTGTTTCCTCCTCACCAATTCCAATACTGCTTGTTTCGCAACCGTCAACGCGCGATCGTCTCTCGATATACCGGGATTATTGGACCTCAGTTTCCCCCGAAGTATAGATGGCGATATCGATGTCGTCCAACCCCCTCCGAAACCACTCGCACGTTTACACAATTGCTTTATCGCAGCCCATCCACAGACCTAGTAATAATTCCAAATCAAATTATAATTATTATTGAAGAGATCCGTCCACTATGGCTATCGAAGTGCTTCCGATCACCACTGCTGATATCCCCGCCGCCGTAGCCTGCATCCAGAGGGCCTTTGCTGACGATCCGTATTTCCAATGGATTTTCAATACTTCCAAGGTACAGCATCTCCATAGGAACCATCGCAGAAGTAGCAAAGAGTATTAAAAAAAAAATAGTTAAACATCCACCGCAACGCAGCCTCCCTCTCCGCCCACCTCCGTTACGGCATCAACTGCAAAGCTCCCATCTACATCGCCAAATACACCCCCGACCCAGACCAAAAGATCCCAATCCCTATCCTCGCGCCCAAGATTGTTGGCGTCTGTTGGTGGTTCCCGCCGCACCCACCTACCAAACCCGAAAGCTGGACCGAATGGACGCAGGAATGGATCTTGTCTTTCCGCCAGTTCCTGTTTAACGTCCGCTATTTTGGTCGCGGGGGGTTGAATCTGCGCCGGTATCATATCTGGAAGGATGTCCAGAAGGAGACGCATGATGAGGTGTGGGTTGATCCGAGGGGGTATTACTTTTGTAATGTAATCGCGGTTGATTCGGAGATGAGGGGGATGGGCGTTGGACGGATGTTGGTGGATGTTGTTACGGAGAGGGCGGATCGGGAAGGGGTTCCGTGTTATTTGGAGAGCTCGAAGGGGATGCCCAACTTGAGGATATACGAGAAGCTTGGATTTGACTTGGTCAAGGAGATTGAGTGTGTTGATGAGCGGGAGGCTTGCAAGGTGAGTTTCCTGACCTTGTGAAGATGATGATTGATGCTAACGAAAACAGTTGTATTGCATGACCAGACAGCCGACACTCAAGGCTTAACTATCTATATACCTGGCCAATATGAAATGAAAGATAACTCCGTATATGCTCCTTACTCAGTATTTCATATAAGCAATCAATAGCAAACGACAAAATTAATAACCATTCAGAACCCCAAACCTTCGACAGTAGTGTTCGCCACCGCATTATCAAGCAAAGAAAATGAGGCTTGCTCAGCTTTCTTCTCAACCAAAACTTCCTGCAAATACTGAATCGTCTTCGATTTGATGACGCCTAACTGCTTATATTTGTCTAGCCCAATCTTCTCCAATCCGCGCTCCACATTGAACCGAAGGTACAAGTTCGGCTTGTCGTAAAACCTGCGCTCCAACTCCTCAGACACAGCTTCACAATCAGTAGTAATATCTTTCATAGCGCGCAATGCAGAAAATCGAATGCCTGGCATTGCTATACGCTGGAAGAGACTGGGAGCCTTGACATCACTGATGTCCTTCTTCCCGGTCCCGATGCTGACGATGCAGGAAACACCCTGGCTGAGAGGGAATACATTCTGGGCCTCTGCGATCAGCAATCTCGTGGGATTGTTGGCTCCTATAGCACCGTCGACAAGCTCGCAGGTCTGTCCTTGATGGTCTATCTCTTGACACTTGAAAAAAGTAGGTGCAGCGGACGTTGCTCGTGCGGCTTCGCAAATTGTGACATCGAGATGGTCATCGGGGCTACCAGTTGCGTATGATCTGTACAGCTGAGCGGGTCCAGTGATGTTACTGAGGTTTTTGGAAACTACAAATCTTGTATAATGTTAGTCAAATACTCTGATATTAAGGCTGCGGTAAAGCTCACGCTTTACAGTGATTTCCCGGTGCGAAGAGCTTCGCACTCGGACCCTCCTCGCTGTATCGCTGAATCATGCCCCGAATGGCATTCTCCAAATTCGTCGCTTTGAATCGCCCATTCAGAGTGGCCTTTAACTCCCCGAAGACATCCTTCGACAGAACGGTGTATTCGTCGAGAACCTGATCGACGGACATCTGAAGTCGACCCAACATGATAGCAATGAGTCCTCCGGTGCTGGTGCCTCCAATCATGTCGAATACTTCGCAGGGCTTGGGGATGGTCGGGAAACGGTGATGTTTTTGGATGTTGAGCATCAATTGTTGTAAGATAATGAGCTCACTGACACCGCGGACACCACCGCCGTCTGGGGCAATCAGTACTCGAACCTGAGAATTGACAAAGGTGTTGACTGAACATACCAAGAGAGAGCAGGCGGAGAGGTGCCTCTTTGTTTCTGGCTCCGACCATCTTGGTAATCCAGGATACAATGCAATTTTGAGGAGCAGGACTCAGCATTCAGAAAGATAGTGAGAAGGAGAAAATTGCTTTAATCAACTAAAAATTTAATCACTGCTAATACTTCGATTTCAATCGGAATAAAACACCCTTATATGCCCTTACATATTCTATCCAACTCCACACAAGCTCATATTTTATAATAATCAACACTCTTGAGTATCGTCCCCTGCGCAATGCTAACTCCCACCCCTACCAATACCACGGACTATATCTCCCAGGCCAATTCCCAGCTGGCTCATACATCCCCACAACCATACGCAACTAAATCCTCTGCATTGACTTTCTCATGTGCTTTTCAACTCAGCAAAAGATATGATAGGTCGATTAACAAATGTCAGCGCTTAAAAGCGGCCACGGGGAGAGGACGTGCAGCCGGGGATGATCGGGCGCTTAAGTGAGGGCGTTATAAACGTGGATTGGAGAGATTCAAGGTTCGGGTTATTGAAGGGGTTTCTATAATTGATAAGACGGATGTAAGTGCGTAGATGTGGAACGGGGGTGCGGAGTATGCATGGAGGCGCTGGGATTTGGCTCCTGGGATGATTTCTTTGTTTTGAAGATGATCTGGGATGGATAGGACTATTCAGTGAGGACTGTTCTATTGTGGTCGAAACAGTAGCTGAAAGTATGATATAGTTCCGAATGACATGAGAGCCCAATAACTATACTAAGCGGGAACTCGGTAGGCGCTCCTCCGGACATGAATACGGAGCGCTGTGATGGTGCTAGAGTACGAACGCCTGTTTATTCCACTTTATCAATTGATTTCAAATCCAGAACGGTCAATATTATCAGATTTCTTCTTTCGGCCTGAGATAAACTGGTTGCGAACGTGACGTCACGATAATATCAACATGCCGTTGTCCATATATACGGATGTCAAATCAAAATCTCTCCTAACTCCCAATTCTTTCATTTGTAACATATCCAGCTTCTAAAGCGCAGCGGAATGCCAACAGCCATCGTAACCGGTGCAACAGGTAAGCCCCATACCCCCCCAATTGGTAACCCCCAGCGCTGACTACAACCATACAGGCCTCACGGGCGCCGCCATCGTCCGGCACCTAATCAACGACCCATCCTACACAAAAATCTACACACTCTCCCGCAGCCAACCAGGCACCCAGCACCCCAAAATCCAACATGCCCACCTCGACCTCCAAGACTCCGCCTCCTCAATGGCCAACAGCCTCTCCGGCGTATCCGCAGACTATATCTACTTCTGCGCCTACCTAGCCAAATCCGACGAAGAAGAAGCAGCACGTGTTAACGGCGCTCTACTAGAAAACTTCATCAAGGCTTTGGAGATTACGGGGGCGATTAAGCAGCTTAAGCGATTTATTTTGACGTGTGGGTTTAAGCATTATGGGGTTCATTTGGGAGTGACGAAGCAGCCGCTTGTTGAGACGGATCCGAGGCTGGAGGGGGGCGTTGGGGGTGGGAAGTGGCCATCAAACTTTTATTATGTGCAACAGAGGGTTGTGGAAGATGCTGCAGCGAGAGGCGGTTGGGAGTGGATTTGTACGCTTCCTAATGATGTGATTGGGTATGCGAAGGGGAATTTTATGAATGAGGCGGCGTCGTTGGGACTTTATGCGACGGTCTGCAAGACGCGGCCTGGGTCGAAGTTGATATTCCCGGGTAACAAGAAAAACTACTATGTGTACAATTGCTGGACATCTGCTGAGCTGCATGCGCGTTTCTGTCTCTGGGCTTCTACGGCACCGGGGGCTGGGAATAACATCTTCAACGTCGTTAATGGCGACACGCAGTCCTTCCAGGAACTATGGCCGCGGTTGGCTGAGCGTTTCGGCTGTAAGATCCCAGAAGATATGTTCAGTCCCGCGACAACGGAGGCGTATGCCAACGAGTCAACGAATATGGATATGAAGACTAAGCACCCAATTGTCGTGCATGCCCAGAAAATAGGCATTGCCAATAACCATATCCTCACGACACCACCAGCGCTGTCCCTACCAATCGACCCTGCGAAATGGTCGCAGCGGAATGACGTTAAGGAAGCATGGAAAAATGTCCAGTCGAAATATAACCTTGATGAAGATGCGTGGGAGAAGGCTACATGGAGCTTTTTGACGTTCGTCCTGGGACGAGAATGGGGATGTGTTGGGAATGTGAACAAGGCGCGGAAGTTGGGATGGACGGGGTATGAAGATACCTGGGACTCGTTTGAAAATGCGTTCCGGATGTTGGAGGAAGGAGGTGTTCTTCCCCCGGTTGAACAGTTGAAGAAGGATTATTCATGACTTCGGAAAAGCAATATAATTTGTGTGTTTCTAGATCTGAAAACGGAAATAGTATGCCACATTCCTCGCCTTACCCTTCATATACATCTCACTTTACTCCCGTTATTCTCATAATCAAGAGAACTGGCGATATACGAACTGGACGAGGAAGAGGACATCGAGAGACTCATCACTCCTTGAACAAAACCTCGGAAGATATCCATATCAATATAGAATGCTCCTCCTGGGGGTCTATCTAATATACATATATACAAACAACACGACACGAAGCAACGCATTTACCAATCCAACCCATTCTTCTTCTCAATAACATTCCCGCCCCATCTCTCCCTCCAAACCCCCATCTCCTCCCTCCACAAATCCATAACGCACGGATCACACGAGCTCCCGCAGCACTCTCCCGGAGCGGGCGGATCGTTGTAGTCTCTTTCGGCGGCGCGGATGAGTTGTTTTGTGCGCGTGCCGCTGGCGTGTTTTTGGGCTTTTTTGATGGCCGGGATTTCGGTGGGGTTGCGGTAGGCTGGTGTTGGTGGTTGTGGTTGCTGTTGGCGGGTGAAGAGGGAGGAAAGAAATGATGGGGTGGACAAGGTTGTGGGTTCGTTAGTTGTCATGTTGGAGGCATTGAACTAGACGGGAAGAGAGAAAGGTTGTATAGAGAAGCTGAAGTTGCTGTCCCGATCGGGATATATGGATGAATGGATCAATTCCGGCATGTTCCGCACCTCGGTTAATTCCGGATCCTCCCGAAACAGTAGAAACTTGCCGAACATGTCTACTTCGAAGTATGTTGATTCAACAGACAAGAATCAACAAGCTTCAATCGGTGCACGAAGAGCTTGAATTATACTCTCGGCGCCACGTGTCTACAATGCGATTTCCCCATCAAGAGCACGATCGAGATAAATAATAATGATCGTTGTCAACCGGACAACGCATTCCAGGTTCCATGATACTGGGAAACGCTATTGCCATCCACCCCTAGACACAATTCATTCTCCGCTGTCCTGTAATTTTCACCATACAAGTAGAGCTTCAACCCTGCGCGAATGGAAGTCGTTGGCTACATGAATGGCAGGGCTGAAGACTTGGGAACTGTACACTTGGGGCGCAGCTGAAGCTCCCTCTAGTAACTTTCTGTGTTACCATAATCCTATTGGTGTGCTCAAAAATGGTACCAGAAAGCTACAAGTATCATCACTGGCGAATAAAGTTCGGCGCTATCAAAAGCAAGCATGCCAGCTGAATTGTGTCGGTGAGATCAGCCGCAAATCACTGACCATCCTTTGCGTTGTCAAAAGAGATCCATTTTAGCTAATAAGGATTCAAGCTTATTTTGACATGTGATTCTGATAGTCTTCATCAACGGCGAATGTAACTAACAAAATGGCGGGAGATGAGAAGAAGAGGTATCATGTCAATGACGATTCCGATGTCCAGGTACTTTCGGCAAGGGACAGCTCGGTGGATGATGAGAAGAGGGTGCGGATGAAGATTGACTGTGTCATTTTGCCGATGGTGAGCTGGACTCTTGGGGATCGTTCATTCTAAATGTGTTGACTGACTGCATAGATGTGCATCGTTTATTTCCTGCAATGTAGGACCGCCTAGTACTGCTCTCTTGGTCGCTTCTAACGGATCAATAGATCTGGACAAATTGAGCTTGGGATATGCAGCCGTTTTTGGTCTGATTGAAGACCTCGGTCTGCAAGGGTCGCAGTATTCCTGGTGTACTTCAATCTTTTACTTCGGTATGTACAGATCTGTCGGTCAACGACTCAGTTCTGACTGAATAGGCCAATTGGTCGCGGAAGGTCCTTTTATCTATCTTATGGGCAGGCTTCCATTGACGCGGTTCATTGCGGTTACGATGTGGGTATCGATGAATAACCTGACAGCCTATTGCTAACGGGCAACAGTGTTCTATGGGGCGCAGTATGCATGTGTCTAGCAGCTCCAACGAACTTCGCCGGGTTCGCCGCCGTGCGAGTACTCCTAGGTGTTACAGAGGGTGTGTACCCCACCTCTTTCCCCGTTCGTCTCAAACTAACACCGCGCAGGCGCCGTGTCACCCGCATTCGTAACCATCACCAGTATCTGGTACAAGAAAGAAGACCACGCCCTCAGGGTCGGCATCTGGGGCGGCATGAACCCGCTAGCCCAGGTCATCGGTAGCCTGCTCATGTACGGGATTGGAAAGATACATCATCCGAGCATTGAACCATGGAGGGTTCTGTTTCTGCTATGCGGGGCGTTAACTTCTGTATTCGGTGTGGTGTTTTACATTGTCATGCCCTCGACACCGCACAAGGCTTGGTTCCTGACGCCCCGGGAGCGGGAAATTGTCCTGGAACGCATGGAACGGGATAGAGAGGGTGGAGATAAGATCAAGTTCTCGTGGGCGCAGGTGAGAGAGACGCTGTTTGATGCGAAGGCGTGGTTCATTCTGCTCTTCGGGTTCATCGCTAGTATGCCGGGCGCCGTTATCTTCGTGAGTCCTACGGTATCACCTATTATCACCATCCTTGACTAACCTCACAGTTTGGCACAATTCTCATCAACGGCCTAAACTACGACAAATTCCAGACCATGCTCCTAACCGCCCCCTCTGGCGCAATCTCTCTGGGCATGCTCAGCGTCGCCATGATCGGCTGCTCTATCCTTCCCAAATACCGCTGCCTAGTTCTGATCCTAGTGACGATTGTCCCGCTCGTCGGCAACATCCTCCTCCTCAAGCTCCCTCTTTCTGCAACATGGGGCCTTGTTGCATCCTCGTGGCTGGCATCGTGCAATCCCGGAATCCTAGTGCTGGTCATGAGTCTCAGCGCGTCGAATGTGAAAGGGAATACCAAGCGTGCGATGGTGAATACGTATTTCTTTATCGGGCTTTGTGTGGGGTGTATTGCTGGACCGCAGTTGTGGGAACCTAGTGCGGCGCCTAGGTTCTTTAGCGGAGTTACAATGGGGCTTTCGTGCTGGTGTGTGTTTATCTTTTCAGTGGGTTTGTATTGGGGATTATGCTATTTGGAGAATAGGAAGCGGGATAGGGAGCAGGGTATGAATTCGGGATCTGAGACTTATGCCGGGGAGGATTTGACGGACAAGGAGGATGTTCTGTTTCGGTATAGCTATTGATCAGGACAGCATATAATGAATGTACTGAGATCTGACACAGAGCTTGGCCGAAACTAGCACCGGGGCTGTGGTAAGTATGCAAGCCGGAAAAAGAAAACGTGACTTGGCCGAGTGAGACAGAAATGGTGCCTGAGGAGCCCCACTCTATTCCGCGGAACAAGTCAGCCAAGCTTCCACTAACTGCAAGTTTCGTCATCCGGTTTTACATTTGTTTAGTCTGATTGGCTAGAGCCCACAGATTCCCCCAAAATAGCTGTCACAGATCGCTCTACAGGCCCACTAGTGCTTGCTTTTGATTGGATAAAGTCACTGCCCCCATGCACCAACCAATTGTCGGCCATTGTATGTTTCTTGTGACCAATCAGTGTTGCTCCGGCGGGTCTATCACAAGCAAAAAGATATGGGCCAATGAGAGAGAGCCTGACGCCATCCGGCACCGGGGATCAGGTGCCTCACAAATCGGGCTCTTTTCTTTTTGTCTTTCAGCTTTTCTCTTTCCTCTCATCAGTCTCCCTCATATCATGTCTATTCCAACCATCCTGCGCCCTGCTACTCCCGCAGAAATCCCGCGTTAAGGACAATCTCACCATAATCAAGTGTACCCCGCATTCTACTCTGTATACTCTGCACAAACAAAGAATCCGCAACCTGCATTTCCCCGAAATCCCCGAGCTTTTCTCTCCACTTCATCCATCCCAATGTCGAAAAAACTCAGCGACTCCGCGGTCATCGTCATCGTCATCGTGTGCTGTCTCGCCTTCATCTCAATGGGCGCAGCACTGACTCGCCAATTATACCCACCGAGCGAATCAGGGACGCGATACGAGCCGACCCGAGACCAGGAGATGTATATGCGGACGGTGCGCATGCGCAACCGGTATAACTTCCATCGACAGTCTTTGGTGCCGAAGGATTTAGAGTCGAATTGTGGGTTATACGCTTTCTAGATTGAGGTTTTGAGTATACTAACGAGCGGGTGGTAGATACCACGGAAGAGTCGAGGGTGTGAGATTTGTACAAATGCAAATATGGGGACGAAAACAAAAGGATATGATATATGCTAGGCGCTTTACTGGTGGATATATTGGGTGAGACTTTTCTGCGATGGAGTACTGGAGTTTTATTTGGATACCATTTTGTGCATTTGGCCGTGTTCAGTTGATCTGATACATGGATTTGTCTTTTCGTTGGCGTTTACGATACACCCTAGTGGTTTGCGTGCTCTTACAGGTGAAATGGAATGCACTTTCATTCTGTTCATTCTATCTACCCCGCTGGATATATAAGACTGCCAGCGAGAAAGTCATATGGCTTACTTGCATGCCGGACCATAGTTCACATCATAGAGGTCTTGGTTGCCTGAGTTCAGGTTGAAAGAAAATTCGATAAAGTTCGATTCGGAACTCATTGCGGAAGAGCATGGGTGAACATAGGTGGCCTGGGGACAGTCGATATCCAAAGGTTCGCCGTTATGCTACACCTTGGTGCTTGCAGCCGTGACCGTCAACGGACACTTTTCAGAGTCCCAAGCTCTAGGGCATCTCCATCCAGATCGTCGAGAGCTGATCAGGTGACGGAACTATCATGTGGTTCTAAACGCTATTATAATATCGCATCCAAACCCGGTCATACGGCGCCTGCTGGCTACGTTGCACACACCAAATACACCCTGACAAGAATCATTGAATCATAAACATTGTCTCGACCACACTGTTACACAATCAAAATCAACCTTCCAACTCGTCCAAAGATATCCCACTCAAGTTCGTCAGCTCCCTATCCCGAGGTTCAAACATTAGCATCACCGCATCCACATCCACATCAAAATCCATATACCTCAGTCAACCATACTTATCATAGCACTCCTCACACAACCACAAAAAGTCAGTCCCGCTCTCCGTATAGTATGTCTTCATAGTACACGGCCTATACTCCGCGCACCCGTTGCAGTGCATGACGTGACTCATTTCCAACACGCTGCGCAAATCAGCGAAACCATCTAATAAACCACACCAGGAACCAACTCACCCCATACCAACAGGCATACACGGCGTTGGAGTAATGTGTAATGCGTTCCGTAGAATATCCAACTCAGAAGATAACTCAAGCTGTAAGGTAACTGTAATAGTAGACATATAAAACCCAAATGTGACTCAAAACAAACCGCCGACCACGCCGCAATATTTATACTCCAGTGCCACGTCAGATATTCCTATTATTACTCTCTTATATCGCAGGCATTATTAACCATAAGCCAAAAGCTTTGTTCCACGGGTTCGCGGGTTTTAGCAACGTGCTAAGTTGATAGGTATGGAGTGCACGGTGCTTGATTCATCTGTCATTGTAGCCTATTGTCGTAGTTCCTGGGGTTTCCTGGTGAAGGGAAGATTTGGGATATGTCAGGGGTGCATATGAGGAGTGCTTTTTATTGGTGGGATGGGGAGAATGGGGAAGATGTTTTGATTGAAACTGGATTGGGATGCGTGAGGGACGGGGGTTGTGCGTGGATTAGGAGATGATAAGTTTACCCTGCATGGATTATCGAAGAAATATGAAGGCCATTGCTTGAGAAAAATGAAGTTAATTAAGAGTTGGGTGATCCTGTAACGTTGCTCACGTTAAAAAAGACTCCGTACATACATAATTTGAAAGCCGAAAGATGATCGTGCATACAAATATTGCTGTAATTGAGCCATTGAACATGAGCATAAATCCTAAATACTCCCATTTTAATTAGTTTCAAACAAATTCCGAAAAAAAAAAGAAAAAAAAAAGAAAGGGAGAAAAAAAAAAAGAAGAAGAAGAAGAAGCAGAAGAAAGTAAATAGAAAAGGAAAAGGAATCGTTACAACAAGCCAACAGCACATCGGTCAGGAGATAGCATCAGGATGACCGTACAGGAACGCAAGAATTGTAATACACTCGCAGAATTGAACATTCTGGAGGATGAAAAAGTCAGACCTGCACCAGACCCGGTTCGAGTCCCACAAGAATGGAAGGTCGTTTGTGTCATTGAAGATAGTCATGATCATCATATATGGCTTCGATAATCATCAACAGGCGTATTGCTAGAGAAATTATGGCGCAAAAGAGAGGAAATGAGGAGGGCCGCCTGGCCTTTGTGCACTCGCGGCGCTTAAGGCCTCCCACGTACACCATCTCTCATGACTTCAACGATTCGTAATCTTCGTAGATACCCCAGGAAATTCGTAATAAACACGCGGGCTGTGCTGGCCACCCAGGAATGTATCAAAAAAGTCCCATTGTAGAGGAAAGATCCAGTGCGAAGCATAGATCTAATGCAAGGCATAGTCCAGCAATGATCATGGATTCAGCAGTCAAAGCGGAAACTGTCGATCATATATGGACCCGAAGAAGGAAAGCCGTTTGTGCAAGAAGGCGTTTTTTAGAAGTCGGTAGGCCTGCTCCGTCAAACTCATCGCTGCGTACAAGCGCGCCGGGAACTGCCATGGATAGTGTGACTTTCTGTAGCAGCTCCGGGTACAGAAGTTTGTGCCATATATGGTGTTCATGGCCCAAAGGAATTCCTGGCAACCATAGCAAGAGAGCTTGGAGACTGAGTCGTAGAGCATTATGGTCGGGCATTTGATGGCATCTGAATATTGTTCTGATGATCAACGGATAATCGCTACCCAGGGGATGTACCTTGCCTCTTTCTTCAATTCTGTTGATGACCGCAATGGGATTTGGAAACGTGTGGCGCTGGGTGGGCCAATGATGGCGCCCACTGGCCGTAAATTAGGGGTTATTGTCGCTGACTGCAGCACCAGCGAGGCGTGCCCACGTCCCAGGTCCCCCCGTCGCGGAAAGTCCTCCGTGTCTATTGACAAGTCGAGGTGGTCTGGCGTGTTCGTGGGAGGACTATTAGATCCAGGACGCTTGCACTGGCGAGGAGGGCGAGCAGCTTCGGACGAGCTAAAAATTCAAGGAAATTCGGGAGCTCGAAGCGAGGATGAGTTTTATCCCGTCTGTGTACACGCGCACTTGATGTCGTTGCAGCAATACCATAGAGCCATTGGTTAACTAAAAGGTCCAGGCATACATTGAGAGATGTAGACAAAAGATTTAACAGATGAAAATAAACAGTAACGCTTACAATCGATCGAAGAGATGTCACACTACTGTGAGACAGCCGTGAGTCTGCAAAATCAAGAGAAATGGAAGAGAGAAAAGTGGTGAGGTTATTGTTAGTTCGAGGGATGAGGAAAAGATTCTTCTGTGCCCCTAAATTTCCCTCTTTGTTAAGGATTAGGCGCCAAACTCGCGTAATTGACAGTTAGTAAATTATATTCAAATCTTTAATGTAACAGGCAAGACATGCACTGTAGGATAAGGGCTTGAGGTAGCCTAGTGAATAATTGTTGAGATCCTAGGACATTGCTATTTAGATGGGACAGAAGAGATACCATCGAGAATTTAACAGCAGTGGGGAGTACATTGTATTATACAAGATGAGGATTCGTCACTCAAACAATTCTGCGAATATATGGACAAGAGCTTTGGTATAAAGGCTTTTGCGACGTGAATAATCTACCATAGTCTAATATCAGTAATTTGTTCCTGCTATAACTAGAAAATCATGCTGGACAAAACACTTGACTTTGTGAGACAATGGATATATATTGCATGGAAGTAAAGTAATTCAAAAGTACTTCACTGAGAAAGTTTTCCTATATACCTATAGATGAGCCTCAAGACTTTAACCGCGAAGTTGATGTCGACAGCATTCCCATTTAGTGCCGTAATTTCCCGCCAGCTTCCTAACCACGATGTGTTATGACGAGGGCAATCTCTCGGCATCAGTCGGGGGTCGCCTTCGTGCGCCCAGGAGAGACGAAACTCGCCGCAGCCCACTCAAAACACTGCGAGCGAGACTTCGACTGCACCGGTGACGCTCACCCTCCTTTCCATTGTTGGTTGTCGATTCTGAGGAGGGGACCGACACGTCCTTTGTCACGACTATCGGAACCGAAGGAACACCGTATGAGCGAAAGTGAGCATGCCTCGGCTGATACCCATGATATCGCTGTACCCAAGCCTGTGCAAGCAGGCGGTACGTCTGGTCAGCGACCTTACCACCAAACCACAAACCTGGCGGAAATTGCCATGGATACTGGGCTTTCATTTGGCAGCCCCTTGTCCAGAGTTTGGTACCGTAGACGTCGTTCAAAGCCTCCAGGAATGTGTGACACCCTAAGCACGACAATTCCGACATGCCAATGTACGCGTAGATATACTGCGGCCGTTGCATCGCCTCAAGGATGAGTTTCAACTCGCAGTGTACAGGAACTTCCCGAGGAATAGACTCTTGGGCCATCCAATCTGTATCCTTAGAAACAACATCAATGTCCAGCTCGTACGTTTCTGGCGTTATGCTGGTGGCCTTCTTGAGGACACGTTCCCAATCCTGAGCTGTATATGGGGCATTACGAGCCGTACTATTTATTGCCGGAAGCGCATATAGGCTGAATGGACGCTTGAAGAAGTCCTGACATTCAGGCGAACAGGCAGCCATCTGAAGGTGCTGTACCATCTCAAAGTACGCTGTAGCCTTCCGCAGGTAGCGCTTCATTGACGGGAAGTAATGGGCGTATATATGGTTTTGGGGCTCGAGACCTGGGTCGTTGCTCATGAATACCTCGATAGAGTCTTGTGCCCTAGAAAAGTTTGTGGTAAATATTCCCCATCCCTTCTTATCTTCTGCGCGTGGCTTTCCAATTTTCGGCTTCTGGCTTGTATACATTTCATAGAGGTGTCGCATATTCCCCCTCACCGTGTGGAATGGATGGGTCTCTGGGAATGCGTCTAATGGTACAGCCAGTAGAAGGGCGAGCTCGGAGTTGACCTCCTTTGTCCACTTCTCAAACGAGAAGCCCAGACAGAGTCTCACGAAGTCGGCAATAAGTTCTTGCCTCACCTCCGTGCCATCGACGTTTTGCGGATTCCAAGCAGAGGCGACGTCCTTCATGAACTTCCAAATCAATCTCAATTGCTGCTTATTTTCCTCTTTCACACGATCATCCGTTGCAATCAGGAGCCGGACCCAGCCTTGATTGGTCTTATTAGCATGCCAAGCTTCGAATCCCACCGCAATGACCTCGCCTTCCCTGGAAGCACAGAAGCATGCCAGAGCATCAAGTGCCTTTCTAAGAACGGAAGGTGTTTTTTCTTGCAGCTTGGGAAGCTTCACGGGCACCTTTTTTAAAGCCTTCTTTAGTACCTTATCCTCATTGTCAGGCGTCACAGACATGCAGGAATTTTCTTGAACCCTGTACCGTATCTGTAGCTTTTGAGCTGCCGCAAGGAGATTCTGGACGTCAGTACCAGTTCGGGGGGTGCTGTTGCACGACGAAGGCTGCTCGTATTGCTCCAGCCAGTCAAGGGTTATTCTCTCCCGTAGGGGGCTGGGCTTTCTCTGGGAGATGCATCGTGCCCGTCTACTAGCATGGTCATGGACAGCATCGATAAAGGGGTTTTCGGTTTTGAAAGACATCTTCTCTGTTAGCTCGAAACGGGGCAGTGAGACAGGTAATGTGGGCTGTTCTTGAGATTCAAATGAGGACAGTAATAGCTACTGTGATGGCTAGATATGTTGAATAGTCAAAGTAAAGACAGATTGAGCAAATCAGAATAGACCAATAAAGCGACTGTTTGTGAGGAAGAAAGTAAGAGTTGGAGAGAATGGGGATTTAAGAAACCCTCTAGGCCGCAATAAGGATCATGGTGCCTAGTCGAGTCTCCTATCTCATGTCCGATAGGTTTGCCTGTGGATAGTTATCCATGGTGCAGATTAGGCAATATTCACAGATTCAGTCATTTCGCTGCCTGTAATGATGATTCAAGAAATATTATCGGTTCTAGTTAGTTTGGTTGATGATGTAATGAAGAGCCCAATACATGCATATTTTACCTGACAGTCACTTCTTTAAAAACTATACGATAATATAGATCACCTCAGAATAGACAAAGGAGTATATTCTGGACGAAGCTTATAATTGCAGTGTTTTCTCAGGTCATCAGTTGAGAATAGCCAGCGCTAAAGGCTGGTGAACTGGGCCAGTTAGGAACTCATAAGGACAATGGTGAAAGTAGAGGCATTCAAGCATGTCGAAAGGACTCTCAGCGGTATCTCAAACACTGTGTCTTCCTTTCGATACTGAGATGAAGAATCCGGTCATGGAATGAAGCCATCTATTCCTCTATTTTTCCCTCTGAAAACTTGTGCTAGTTGGAGTGCTACTAGGTACTAATTCTTCGTAAATATTGAAGTAAAATACACAGCAAGGCCCAGTAGATGTCATAGATCTCAGTATATACAATATATTTTGTCAGTAGACAGCCCTACAGCCGATGTAGATGTAAAGATTTGTACACTACTCTGTCAGAGATACGACCTCGAAGGTGCCAAGGCACATGAGTTTCATTTATTCGCTATGATAGTTTATCGCCGTTCTACCTTTTAAAAACTTCCCGAGCAACTGGAATGCTATCAGCAAAGTATGCTAGGTACATAATTGGGACGAAACTAATATAGAGACCCCAATCACCCTTGCTCAACGCCAGCTCGTCTGGAGCCGCATACCAGACACATTGGTGTCAACCAAAACAAGTGGGAAATCGGGGCGCCCTACTTGGTGATCGATGCAACAGAAGCTGGGCGTCTGGCCTGCATTTGCCGCAAATGCCCGTACCTATACCAGCCAGCCCACCATCCTAGGAGCCAGTCTACGAGTCAGCGGCGTAAAAATTCCACAATCAAGGGAACGGACCACGGTCTGTAGCGAGTCCTTGCTTAACGAAAGAACCATTCGATACATGGGTCAGGGTATGGGCGCGACGATGGATGCTCTGGGACTTGCCCGAATTTCGGGAATTGAGAAAGGAAGGAATGAGCCGGATGGCTGCAGCAAGGACTACTTACCGGATCTTATTTCTGTTGAGCTCCCTTCCAGTACCTTTCTAGGGTGGGAAGTGAAGGACCATTGGAAGACCAGGCTAGACAACTCATTCCCCTCTGATTTTAAAGCAATTTATAGTGAAGTAACATCATCTTCTACCTTGGAAACATTTATGCTAACCTTCTGCTATAGGCCCACTACATGGATAATCGCCTTTGCCGTTACGGAATATTGACTATATATAATCAAACGGTGTGTGTGCGGCGCATTTCGAATTACACATTTGACGCATCCTCAGACCTTTACCACCACAAACTCCCAGCCTGGCTCCACCCCATCTCTCAGCATCCGAGAGAGTATCATGTGCATGACTTATCTGGCCGGCAATGGCGAAGGCGATTCAAGATTTTCTATGAGAGCTGGAGAAAGCCTGGTGAGTAATCGCCAACATCTCCGGAAAGTTTATTTCACCCAATTCTAACCATATTCTAGAGCAATAGATCATAGAATCCGCCTGCACCAGATAGCAGGGAGAGATGCTGAGGCTCAGAATGATCACCTTTAGTATCTTTTTCTTTTTTTCTCCAGAATAGAGATAGCGGGAATAGGAGATTTTACACGTTTTACGCATACAGTGGAAAAATTTTCCTATATGTATCCAAGGGGGGAGATAATTCCGTGATAGGGTGCTGCAGATTCCTGCAATTAGGGTCGATCTCGTCTGTAATGTCACTGAGTCCAAGGTAAAAGCTAAACGGAATGAACACTGAATAATCTTACTCTTAATTTGGCTCATTTCATCCCGGGCGAATAAAGTGTAATCGTACGCAGCAAAATGGGCCCTGATCCCATCCAATTTCATTATAACAAAGAACTAGAACAAATCCACCTGGAAAAATGTCCATTTTCGGATTGAACTTCCTCGCCGTGCACGGTATACTGGGGAATATACCCGGATCCCCCAAGATTCCAAAGTGCCCGACAATCACGCAAGTAGTTCTGCCTCGAAATGAAGGGAACATAAGACTAACCAAGCCCTTTTTGCAAGCAATAGTTCAATCCAGAAAAGGTCATCAATTGCGGCCTTCGTGGCAAAGAGTCAAGAATCTAGCCAGGATATACTCGTATCTGAATTTCAGGATAACCTTTTCTGCAATGCTCGACACCGGTTGCCCTTCAAAGAACACGAATTAGCATTCAAATTCACAGCGGTAGCTTTCCTTCAATACTTTCGAGAGATAGGATGTCTGTCTATTTAATTCGACATAAGTTCCTTATTTTCTCTTGAACAAGGTCCCATTGGGGAAGCTGGCCTGGCGCTGTTGATAATCGTTTTGGCTACGTGGAATTTCTACGAAGGTACAGGGCTTTATATATCATATTATGACGCCAGAATGGCTCTGTCAGATTATATGCATCAATTGACATTTCTGAATACATTGTCTGACTTGGAAGTGGAATTTGGGAAAACAGAGGTATCGACAACTAGACGAGGTCTAATATGCAGGATTCTAGTTTGAACAAGAAGATGATATATTCTCGCCTATAGAATCTGTATATGCGTATACAATAGTATGGGTGCTTGAGTGCTTGTCTATCTAATTATGAGTACATGCTGGCCTTATGTGCGGTAGTCACTCATTCGGTCCAACGATGACCTGAGACCGAGGTATATAATCCACTTATTCTACAACTTGAACCTTTTTAACCTGAGGTTTATTGCGTTAACGTAACAAATTACCATAATGGACTCCCTTATTGCTCAAGCCAGCGACTACTCACTATTTAACGACTTCAGGATCCTCACAACCACATACAAAGTAGTCTATAACCACGAAATCACGGTCGACATTCTCTATCCCATGCATCTTCACGATTCATCTCACCAGCATTTACGCTCTTCTCCTCGTCCGGTCCTTCTCCGGTACCATGGTGGAGGTCTGATCTGTGCCCACAGCCTCTACCCTTCGTTCTTCAACAAGTGGTATCTTAAGCTTGCGCAAGAACATTCGGTCGTAATTGTCTCTCCAAATTATTGGCTTATGCCCGAGTCTTCCATCCTTGAGATTTTGGAGGACGTGGAGGATCACTGGGATTGGCCGCATGCGTGGCTCCTGACGTTCCTGGAAAACGAGACTAATGCAGAGATAAAGGCAGACCTTGGTCGGATTTTGGCTATTGGTGATAGTGCAGGTGGCTATCTGAGCCTGCAAATGGGTCTAAGTCATCCGACTGAGATACGGGCGGTTAACACAGTCTATCCCATGACGAATCCCAAGGCTTTGTGCTTCATTGGTGAGCAGCTAAGGCCAGTGTTCAACATCCTGACTCTTCCCAAGGACGCATTGGAGCGTCACTTAGCAGATCTCAAGGAACAAGAAGCACTCTCCAAAACCCCAATTGTCAAATATGCCGAATCCAGTCCTGATAGACTGACATTGAACTTTTCTATCTGTCAGCACGGACAAATGGGTCGATTGCTACCATACGATACAATTGCACCATATCCACTGGAGCGACTGGACACTGGGGCGAGATTTCCTCGAGGTGGGGTGGTGATGTTCCATGGGCGAGATGATACTGTTGCCCCTATTGAGCAGAGTTACCTATTGAAGAATAAGGTGGAAGAGGTCGATCCTACTTCAAGCTTTCTTCTAATTGTGCGGGATGGAGAGTACTGTTTTGATCATTCGACTAAACTACATGAACCCTGGCTGCGGGATGCGATTCAGGATGCTGTGGAAACTTGGCTTGAGTGAATCTATCGGGCTGATGTTCCCTAAAGGCTCACTGTGGCCAACTGCTCGTTTCAATTGATGTAAGATGATTGTAGCCCGGAATCCTTTATCACCATGGACGCGAATTGGGATCATGATGTTCATAGTTGGAGATAGTACAGAATGTGTATTCATCAAGATTTTGGTCCACGGTATCAAAGATTGGTACACCATTGCTGAGTTAGGAGTATGGCCTGTAAAAAAGCTCATGAGATTCTCTGCTCGTGTCTTCCGTATACAAGAAGACTGTCGGTAGCAGCCTGTGCATATGTCTCTATGCGTTCAGTAAAACGTGCATCGTACCTTGGTTGGCTCCATTCGACACTGCTTGGCTTTCTACCATAGCTGAGCTCTCTGAGCCCCTCAGGTCCCAAACATTCGTTCACTCGACTCGGTTGTATGTGATTAAGTGCGGCCTGTCCACGACTCCGCGGTTGAAAACCATATTTAAATAGATTGTTACCGTTGAATAATCGTAATTGCTTTTTCATCCGTAATCCTTAGGAGGCAATCTGAAGGACACAGCGACGTCGGAGGTAGCAATTTGGAAATTGTCGAAATAGAGTAGTAATGGTTTATAAGGAGACTGGAAGCATTGGAGGAGGCAATTGGAACAGGAGAAGGGTGGCAGGGAGGGTAGCCTAAGCTGAGAGTCAGCCTGGGCCACACCCATCGTGCTTCGAAACACAAGGAGAGCACTGTGCTCGAAAGCCCTGCGCATACAGGCGGTTTGGGGCGAGGAAAAGGATCAGAGAGATTATAGAATGGGGGCTACCTCAAATACTTATAGGAACAAGAAGCCAAACAGTTACTAGCCTCGAGTTCATGGAACATGGTCTGTCATAGCTTTAGGGCTCGATATGGGCAATAAACTTGATTAAATAACAATGATAATGGTCTATTCCTCTGCGATAGAATGACTGGCTGCATTACTATTCACTTTCGCAAACCGAATTAGACACTTGAGAATGACATCATCCGAGATATAGATCAAACTCCATATACTATTCTCCATATGGCTTAGTCTCCACTGCATCTGGGGTAGACCCGCTCAGAAATCCACTCCGATTTGTCAGATATTTCGTCATGCTTCCGCCGCCTTCCTCGGCTGATATCTTCTACATAAAATCCTTACATCTGCATCTCATATATCCCCTGCACATACCACACTAAGCCATTCTACCCTCATATCCTACATCTTTACCGCCACCATGTCTCAAAAAGCCATTGCCATCACCGCTCCCAAACAAGCCACCCTCACAAACCGTCCGCTTCCCGCCCTCCGCGACGACTACATCCTCGTGAAAACCGTCAGCGTCGCTATTAACCCCACCGACTGGAAGCACATCGAGTACCTGGCACCTCCAGGTGTCCTTGTTGGCTGCGACTACTCTGGTGTCGTTGAGGAGGTTGGCAAGGCCGTTAAGAAGCCGTTCAAGAAGGGCGATCGGATCTGCGGATTCGCGCATGGATCCAATGCCGTGCAGGCCGAGGATGGAACCTTTGCTGAATACATCGTTGTCAAGGGGGATGTGCAGTTCCGCGTCCCCGACTATATGAGCTTCCAAGAGGCCGCGACGCTGGGTGTTGGTGTGAACACCGTTGTGCAGGCATTGTACCAGTCTCTACAATTGGCGCTGCCCACGGATCCCGTTAAGGAGAAGACCCCCATCTTGATCTACGGTGGTTCGACGGCTACGGGTACCCTAGCAATTCAATTTGCCAAGCTATCCGGCTACACTGTCTTGACAACCTGCTCTCCCCGCAACTTCGACCTCGTCAAGAGCCTCGGCGCAGACGCCGTGTACGACTACAATGACCCCAACTCCGCCTCTAAGATCCGCGAAGACACCAACAACAACCTCAAACTCGTCTTCGACACCATCTCCCTTGAAGACTCGGCTAAGTTTTCTGACAACGCCCTCTCCACTGAAGGTGGCGACTACAGCGCACTCCTGGTCGTCGGCATCGAGCGCGAGAATGTCAAGGACCGATGGACTCTGGCGTACACTATTATCGGCGAGGCCTTTGACTTCGGTGAGGCCAAATTCCCGGCTAAGCCTGAGGATAAGGCGTTTATCGAGGGATTTTTGCCCGTTGCTGAGAAAGTGTTGAATGAGAAGAAGATTAAGGTACACCCGGTCAAGGTGTTGCCGGATGGTCTGAAGGGGGTGTTGCAGGGTTTGCAGGACATGAAGGAGGGCAAGGTTAGTGGACAGAAGCTTGTGTATAATGTTTCGGAGACTCCGTAAATAGATCTTGTATATTTACTATCTTAATCAATGTACATTCAGATTGATGTTTAAATTCATCATTTACTCTCCAGAGCCGATAGCTGCCTGGAACATCAAAATTAGCACCCACAAAAAACACGTCTTCTTCACGCGTTTATCGACTGATAGGGGCCTCCTGGCACCTATAAACCACCATGGAGG
>JAOYNC020046291.1:0-11605 GCA_025802115.2 Bertia moriformis
AAAGCTGGCCATCATGCCCACCCACCCTGTCTACCAATGCGCCAATCTTGTTCATCACCCACGCTGCAGAATTGCCGGACTTCTCCCACCATATCATCCCACCTATCCTGCTGCGCCACACCTGCAAGGGCGCTTGTTGTTTCTTTACCCCACGCTCGGGCCCGGCTCGCCCCGCATGTCGGTCCAGTCCGCGTTCGCGTACCAGTCCTCGTCGCTCTCGCCGACCCCGGCCAGCACGTTTTCCCGCCCGGCCACGCTGGGGTCCATGTCGTCGGCCGGCGGCCACCCGCCGCAGTACCAGCAGCAGGTCCAGCCGCCGCCGGCGCCGCCCTCGTTCATCGCCGAGATGCCGGGCGACACGTACCACCCGCCCTCGCAGCAGCAGCCCCCACGACAGCAGTCCCCGTCCCCCCAGAACCAACATCTGCAGCCCCACGGCCAGCCCCCGCCCCAGCAGCAGCCGGCGGCCCCGGGCTCGTCCCAGAACAGCCATCTGCAGCCGCTGCAGCTGCCGCATCCGGGGTATCGTGTCTCGGCCCTTGACCCCCGCTGGTCCCACGTATCGGGACAGGGCGATACCGTGTCGCAGCGGACGAGCCTGTCGTCCGACGCCGGGGCCAACCACCACGCCGGCAGCGGTGGCCAGCCGAGCCCGGGCCTGCACAACGGCTTCGCCTCTGAGCTGCCCTCGCACGCGGAGACCAACGAGGAGCACCACGCGGCCGCGCTGGCGAAGCTGGATCCGCACCACTTCTCCATGAGGGGCTCTCGGCCCAGCAGCAATGCCGCCAACAACAACAATAACGGCAATGGCAACGGCACCGGTGGCAACAACATGGTAGCGGGCAAGGTCATGTACGCGTACAACCCGCAAGACTTTGTGCGAACCGTGACGCAGTGACGATAAGAATCCAGCTATTTCTGAATCAGTACACCATGTCTACCGCCGCTATCTGTCTCAGCTCTTGGTCTCGCTTGGGTTTCTCTGCGCTTTCCTCTCATCTCTGCCGCCATGTGAGGGGTTCCTCTGCACCCTCTGCTTCTCGGGGGACCGATCCGCGCTGCGAAGTTGAGCGTAACCGGGTGGGAGCACACGAGGACGACAGCAGCTTCGAGGCGGCGGCATGGGCTCGAAACATGAACAGGACGTCACGGGACAACGACAGATGTCTAGATATCACGTTGCGGGACTGGGACAGTTCTGGAGCGGCCGAGTGGGGGGATGATACCACAGCCGGGCGGTTCGTGTGGTACGGCCCTTCTGCCTCTCTGCCGGGGTGAGCATGGCCCGGTCGGTAATGGCTGATTGGATACTATTTTCCTTTTCCTATTTTCCTTGCGTATGTGCCTTTTTTTTCGGGACGGCTGTTATGGGCGAGGGGGTGGTTATACCGTGGAGATCATTGGCGTTTGGACACCGTCCTGGTCATTGGATCCGGTTGAATCGAATTGCATCCTGGTCCTCCGGTCAAGCTGAGACGGGTTGACGGCGGGAGAAAAATATATTGCTGGCACCGGCCTGGCTTGCCCATCGTGTTTCATCACCAGACCATTGCACTTGGTCAGCAGCACATTGTAATTAATGCTCGAGACTGCGTATGGGGCCAGTGTGTGTGTGTGCGTGGTGGTCGTAGTGGTCAGATTACGACAGCAGTGCTCTCTATACCGTGCACTCCAGCGTTCAGCCACGACTGTCGTGCTTCGGTGGTGTGAACTTGGCGAGTCTGTCAGCGCGATCAGCACACTGGACATTCGGCGGGGATTGTGTATTAGGCACTCGGCCTGACTGGGCGGCCTCTGCGAGTGGGTGGATGATGGAGCGGGGGGTCTCGGCCATTTAGCAGTACTCGATCGCCACGGTCTCGGCCGTGCAGGCACCCGATACCTTTTACTACTCGGCGGGGGCCTCGCCCTATTAGTAATACTTCCCCCCCTGCTCTGCAGAACGCTCATCACGCCTCCCCCTGCCGAATGGCCATGGCCAACTCGGCTCTGCTGGAGCGGGTGGCCGCACGGCCGCGGTATTACCACTGATAACGGATGGCTCGTATAGCGACCTGGATGGAGAATGCTGCGGCTAGGACGAGCCGGCCCATACCAGGAGTGTCCCTGGCGGCGGTGACCTGGGCCGGCGGGCTATCAGGCCGGGCCGTGGCCGCAGGTTTCAACGGGTCGCCGGTCGAGTTATATCGCGCCTTCTTTTGCATGTGGTGGCTACGGGAAGCAGACAGACATCCTGGCTTCAGCTTACCGGTTACCGCAGGTTGGCACACTGGCTTCGGCTCTTTCGGATTGCTGCTACGTGCCGTCCTCGTCCTCGCATCAAGTGATAGCTGCCATAGTGCTGCTGCTGCGTGCCGTCCTCGCCTTGACTGACTACTGCCAAGTTGTTACCGCCCTGTTCTGCCGCCCTCGCTGCAGAAACTACACTGCCGAACGCCGCCACAACCACCGCCACAACCGTCCAAAAATCGTGCCATGCCGATTTCATTCTAATAATACAATATCTTGGTAAATTTTCTCGATTTCACCGCCTTCTGTCTAACCCAAGGCCGATTCCTGGCATTTGGGAGGGGGCAGAACAAGAGCCGAAAGAGAAAAGAAAGAGGACCGGACTACCGAGCACCGTCCCGAGGGTCTGCTCGCTGACTTGTACTCCACGTCTAGCCCGGGCGCCAAAAATAACAGAAAACATTACGGTAATATGCAAGAAGGAAGGAGCATACGCAGCGCGCCTCGTCTCACCCCATCGCTCTTTTTCCGTCTGCTGCTTGGCGAGAGCCGGAGGTGACGCTCGTCTCGTCACGCAATGCCCCTTCTGCTCTCGCAGTCAACCGAGGCGGCCAAAAGTCGTGCTGGCCCGGCACCTTGACCCTGACTTTGGCGCTGGTGTAGGGGTTTGGCTGTATATCGGCCATTCCATCCATCTCGGCAGGTACCCTTGCACGGAAAAAAATAACACAGCTAGCATGGAAAAATACAACATAAAGTGGGTTGATTCTTACTGGATAGACGTGGTAGGCTGCCTTGAAGATGGATGACCAGGCAGCCGGGTCGCGGCGCGCAGCGGGATCGATTCCACCGGCCGATCTGCCGATTAGGCCACCACTGCGCCCGCCGCCCGCCGAGCGCCGCCGCGACGTCGCCTTTGCTTTCTGGCCAGCCGACTCTTATACCGCTGCACCAGCGGCGTGTGACGACACACACACCAGCGGCGCGTGGCCTCCCTCACCCTCCCTCACACCACACCGGCTCAAGTCCCTCTCGCTATCTGGTCTGGCCCGGCACGACCGGCTCGGTCCCCCTGCCAGACGGCCCCCATACCCACACCCGCACATCATCTCCTTCGCCGCTGCCGCACTCACACTTGATCCGCCCCCCCCCGGCGCCACCCACACCTCAACACCACCGCACCCACCCCCCTTCCATTTAGCTTCCGGCTTGGTGGGACCCCCTTCTGGCCAGCTTCCCCCCCTCGGCGGAACAGCCTGGCCACTTGCCTCAATCCGGCTGCGGCCCGCCACGCCAGGCCAAACTGGCTTCCGCCTCCGAGACCCCGGCGCCAAAAAAAGATGCCTGAGCCTGCCAACCGAGGGCGGATAAAAGATGCCAAGTGCTTACGGGATGCCTGCCTGTGCTGGCTGGCTGGCTGGCTGCCAGCCTGCCCGCATCCTGCCCTCGTGCTCCCCCGTGCTCCCCCATATACCAACCGTCCATCAGCACTTCCATCTCCCCCGCCTCGTCGAACGCTCCCCAACACCCTGCCCGCACATCGTCCCACTCACGTCCCCACCCATTCTGCCCACCCTGCCACCATAGCCTACCGCCACCTCGCCAACCGCCCCCCCCTCTATTTCCACCGCCGAACCCCCCCCCCCGGGCCGACCCCGTTTTCGAATCGTAGGGATCTCGCTGCTGTTGCGCTGCTGCCTGCTCCTCGTCGTTAGGCCACAAAATTAAAAGATGGCTACCACCACCGCCACTCTCGGGCCGAGCCCCGCCGCCGAAAAGGCGCAGATAAAGAAGGCTCAGGTCCAGGTTCAGACCCAGATCCGCAGTCACGCCATCCCCGCCGCCTCGCCGGTCCTCCGCCGGTACCCAACATACCCGCTATCGTCATCCCAGCTTGTCGTGCCGCCGACCCCGATCGCGGAGGAGGGGGAGGAGGACCACGAGGGCGAGGAGGAGTTGGACATCATCAACAGCCTGCTCGAGGGCGATGACGACGGCAGTGAGGACGGGAAGGACGAGCACGACGGTGGGGACGACGGTGGGGACGAGGAGGAAGATATGGACGGCGCCGATGAGCTGGACATCATCAACAGCCTGGTGGAGGAGAATGTGAACGACGAGATCGGGCCGGCGGAGCCGAGACGGCTCCCTACCATCAACGAGGGCGAGGAGGCTCCGGTGAGGGCAGACCGGGGACGGGGAGGGGCGGGCGGAGATGCCTCGTGATGATCAGCGGATCAGCGGGGGGGGTGCATGGCCAGGGCGGGGTGCTGGCATGGGCGCGGAGCGGCATGGACGTGGAGCAGGACGTGGAGTAGGCGTGGCACGGGCACGGAATGGGTGCGGGATGTGTGTGTAGCATAGTTGGGCCAGTATAAAGCCGAGCATCAGGAGAAAATACAAATGGAAGGGGCAGGGGGGCTGGTCGCTACCGATTCGACTGTTCTACATACAGTGCCCGCGGATCGCCGATGGACCACTTTGGTGCCTGGTTTGTTTGAGTGTGCACCTGGTGATGAGCAGGGCCGAGGTGTGTGTGTATATGTGGGTGTGGGTGTGGGCATCTTACGCCGTCATTCGGCCAGAATCTGGATATCGGAGGCGGGGCCGAGGCGGTGGCATGGACCGGGCATGGACTGGGGGTGGTGGAGTGGACACGGATGACAAGATGCGTGCGTGACCCGCTCAATCTCCGCCGTGGCGGGGCATGGCGGCTCCGAGTGCCGCGTGCGCTGCCAGTCACCAGTGTAATCCAGCACATGGATTAGATCGTCCGCGCCCCCCCCCCCCACCACCACCATGCCAGCGCCAGTTCAAGTCCCCGCCAGGGCGTTTTCGAAAACAATACTATAAGCCGGAATCATGCTATCTAATCACTTACTTGGCCCAGACAGGCCTGCCTGCCACTCACAAACAGCCTCGCCACATCCTCAAGTCGACAGCGCAAGGCAGGCGTCCACCGCAAGGCCGACCCTGGCTCTCTCAAGTCAGCAAGGAACAAGCTCTCCACCATACGGAGCCAGCGTCAATCGACATACCGTCCCTCCTTCTGGTAAACCACGTCGCTGATCACGTCCCGGTCCAAGTCCGGGAACATGCCGGCCAGCGTCTCCACCACGTTCGCGTGCTCCGCTCTCTGCAGCCTCTGCGCCTCGGCCGCTTCCGCGCTCGCTTGCCGGGCCGCTGCCTCCTCGGCCGACAGTCTATGATTGTGGGAGGGTGGGGGCTGTCTCGTCCCATATGGCGGCGGCGGCCTCCCCGCCCTCTGGTGCTGGTCCGGGGAAGGTTGTGCTCCGCCGGGGGGGCGATGCGATGGCGTCGGCGTCGGGGGCGGCGCAATATTGGGGGAGCCGGCCTGGGCAGCGTTATGATAAGGATTATGGGGCGGCGGCGTGGCCGACAGCGTGCCGGTGATCTCCTCGGTTATCATGCGCCCGATCGAGGACAGGGGCCGCTGTATGGAACGGAGAAGGCCGGCCATGGGCGCCTTCTCGTCGGATGAGGAGTCGCCGCCGCTCAGCTCGCCGGACGGCGTCGGCTGTCGAGGCGTGGACGACGACTCGCCCTCGCTCGACTGGGAGGCGGCCACACGGTACACCGGCGCCTTCTCGGATAATGGCCGGAGCTGGCGGTGCTGGTTCTGGTGCCGGTGCTGCTGCGCAGCAGCAGCGGCGGCGGCGGCCGTCGCCGTGGCATGCTCGTCTCTGTTATGCTTCTCCGCAATCGCCGACACGGCAGCTTCCACGTTGCGCTCAAACTCGTCGTCTGTGATAGTGAGCGTTGTCCGGTCCATGTTCTCGACGAACTGGATAGCCCCGAGCTAGAGAAAGAAAAGGAAAGGCTGTAAGCGGACCAGTCGGGATGGGGGATTGGGAGAGGGGTAGGAGGGGCAGGAAGGAAAGGGTAGAGACAGCCGCACCAGGGACGACAGATAGTAGCCGGCCTCGCCCCCGAGCCGGTCCTGGTTGCGAAACCGCAGGATGTACTGCACGTTCGAGACAAGGTGCTCTGGGTTGGCCTGGAGCACGACGTAGATGAGGAGGGGCATGAACGAATCGGCCGAGGTGTCGGACTTGGAATGACGCAGCAAGCCTGTGTGCTGTGGGTCAGTGTGCTGGCCGAGCAAGGAGCAGGCGTGCAGGCGGGCCGGAGTGGGCGGCGGTGGCATGGCAACACGGACCAAATATGACTTTGCAGCAGTTGAGGACGCATATGATCTTGTCGCGGGGCGCGCGATACGCCCGTATCTTGAGCAGTTCTGATCATCAGCGTCCGAATCGTGATTAGCAGAGATAACATGCGACCGGTGGCAACGCAGCCCCGCGACGAAGAAACCCACCCTGCTGAGCGAGCTTGAGAAACCTCTTTCCGCTGTCGCCCACCGGGGCGATGTCCAGGTGCTGCTCCCGGACCCAGCCGTAGATCTTGATCTTCTGGGCCAGCACGTCGTCCCGCTCCACGTCCTCCTGGTGCTGGCCGCGCCGGCCCGGCCCCATGGGCCGCTCGCCGCCCCTGCGCCGGGCCTTGGCACCCGGGATCGGCTGCGGCGGCGGGATGGCGGGGGAGAAGGTCTGGCTGTAGAGCCGGTTCATCACGAGCTTCTCCATGCCCTCGCGCGCGTTGTCGAACTCGGGGTCGGACACGTCGCGCCAGACGTCGCACTGGGCCATCTTGGCCGCGATGAAGGCCAGGAAGTCGCTGATGATCTTGACCTGCTCGTGCACCATCCACTGGCGCTTGCTGAACTCGGACAGAAAGGATTTGAGATAGCGGGCGACCGGGTCCGCCTTCTTGTTCCGCAGCTGCTCGAGGAAGCGGTGGAAGTCGAATGGCAGGCTCGGCTCTGGCTCCGGCTCGGGAAGCAGCGGCAGGGGAGGTGGCGGCGGCCGGTGAGCCGAGGGCGAGAGCGGCATCGCCATCTCCTCCGGCGTGGTGGCCACCCCGCCCTGGGCCGAGACGGCGGCGGTCGCGTCCTGGTGGTGAGAAGAATGATGGTAGGGGTGGTCCTTGAGCGGGACGGGGGGGGCCTGGTCGTCAACGGACCGCTGCCGAGCCGATCGGGGAGATATCGGCGAGGATGACGACGACGGTAGGTTCCGAACGAAAACTTGGCTGGAACTGCCGCCGCCGCCGCCGCCGTCCAGGCTCGACGTCCGTGGGGGGTGGGCAAGAATCCCGCCGGGGGACGCGATCTCCAGGCGCGGGCTCATGACCTCCTCTTCGCCCGGCCCGCCGCCATCCTCGTCAAACTGACCCATGATTGACTGTATCTCGGATCGCGAGGCCCCATCGTTGTCACCGTCGCCGTCGTGGTCGTCCTCGCTGACTGGGTATCGCTTGTCGTCGTCTTCGTCGTCGTATTCGGATCGGATCGGGGATGCCTCGGCCGACGAGGAGGCGAGCCGGATGCGGGGGTTTGAGGACGACCTGGACGGCGGCTGCGATGTGGACGGCGTCGGCGGGGTCGGGTCGACGTAGGGGATCGGCCGCAGGCCAATGCTGCTGCCGCCGCCGCCGCGGTCAGGTTGTTTTCGCGCCGTCTTGGCCGGCGGGGAATCCGAATCATTCAGCTGCTCGATCCGGGGATTCGTCGGCTTGACGGTCGCGACAGACGAGGCCATGTCGACGACGGGTTCTTCTGGCGGCGGCGCGCCATCGGCGTGCTCGTTCTCCGGCTCAGGTATCGGTCCGGCAGCCGGGTCTGGCCCGTCCCGCTCGTCGTACATCAGCCTGGGAGCGGCGCTCTCTCGGTCCGTAGCTGGCGCCGCCATCTCTACATCCGTATCGTGTCCGCCTCGCAGCGCATCGGGCGCCACGTCGAGGGAAGACATGCACCGCGAGAGCTGGCTAGGCAGCGGTTTGCAGTAGCAGCTGTCTTGTGGCGGTGGGGGATTTCGGGATCCTGGTCGCGGAATCGGATCGCTTAGGGTTAACCACGACCAGTCGGCGGGTTAGACAGGCGTTATCGTCGTCGGTGAGGCGTGGTGGGGACCTGATCTGGTGGTGGCGTCGCACCCACGTCGTCTTGCGGCTGCTGCTCCCCACCCTTGGCCTGCCCGGCGGGGCTCTGATTCTGCGAGCAGGAAGGAGAATGCGACAAGTTTGGACCTGGTGGGGCCGGTTTCGAAACGAAGAGAGGACGAGAAGCGTGTGCGCGTGTGTGTGCGTTATGCGCTGGGGTCTGGCGGCATGACGGCGCAAGGCGGCGTCGCGACTTCCCAGTCTGGGTCCCAAGGCCAGCGGGGTCTGGGCCGCTGCCGCTGTCTGGTGCGCTGGTGATCCGGTCAAGTGGGGGGGGGTAGCCATCGACCAACCACCAGCAGCTTGCCGTGGTCAGCAGCACTATGGCGGCGGTTCAGGCTCGGCAGTTCGACGAGAGGTCCGGATACAGCCGGCCGGCTGATTTCCGATGATGGATCGATTTTTCGTGAGTGGCAGCAGCGGCAGCAGCGGCAGCAGCGGCACGCGCGCGCCTTCAGAGCCCATGCCACCAAGAAGGCTGGCCAGGCACTGCGTGCCGGGTTTGGGCAACTGCCGTCCTCAGTTCCTTCCCGCCATCATCAGCTTGATATCTAGTGATGCGGGGCCCCAGTCGCAGCCAGTCGGGTTGACTCGAGGTCCGAGAGCCCACAACGTCCCGGCAACCACGTGCCTGCCCACTACCGCCACCAAGCCAAGCGAGAAAGGGAGCCCTGCCCGGACACCGGCCCGTCTTCCCTCTCCAGCATCCATCTCCAGAACCACTGCAAGATGCAGAACCACTACAAGATGCAGAGTCACTACGAGATGGAATGCCTTCTGGACTTCCCGCCTTTCAACACGGGCGTGAGCGTGATGCTGCACGGGCTCTGCGTGACCTGCCTGACGGCCGGTCTGGTGAGTTATCATGCTATTACCCCCCCTGCCCGACTCTGTCCAAGAGAACCTTCCCCGGCAGTCGCTCGGCGACGGCAATCTCCGCTGGGTCGCCAACCTGTGCATGTTCGGCGTGATGGCGGCCTCGTGCTTGATCGAGTGCTACATGCTCCTCCATTCGCGCGGGATCTGCAGCGCCGTTAGCCTCGGCACCGTCTTCTTCGCCGTCGCACTGACCAACCCTGCCTGGTCCGCTCCGAACCTAGCGCCGGCGCCGGCGCCCGTCTCGAGCGGCTCATCTGCCGGGGGTGTCGACGTGTTTCCCATTGGTCTGCCCAACCTGGTTCCCTCGTTCAAATTCGTGTGGACGGTCTGGGCCGGAGTGCTGCTCGCAGCCGTGGAGCTGCTTCTGGCCAACCTCCCGACCAGGACGCCGCGGGCGCGGGCCCGGACCTGACCGAGATCGGCATCCGGCGGGGACTGCGGTCCGGCGGCCTCTCGGTGCCGACTCTGCTCGGCAGCCCGATCGCGGGACGGATTATAGATGGCCCGGGCGGGCAGTTTTGGGGCGCCCAGCTGTTCGTGGGGGCGATGATGCCGATGACGGTGGTCCTGCTTCTGGTGTGTCGGATAGTGCTGGGGGGGGGGACAGAATCTGAACAGACCTCGGTTGGTTTTGTTCAGTACAGCGTCGTCTGCCTTGAGGCTCGACGGCTGGGGGGGGGCTACAATACCTCCGTTCTGCTTCCAGGCTCTACTGAAGATCAGTCAGAATTAACCTTAGCTTCTGCGGCGCTCCGAGTCTTCTTGTAGTTGCCTTGGCCTAGTCGTCCGGCGCTCGGGGCTGTGGGAGCCCGTGGGCGAGCCGGTGACGGTCGACTCTCTTTCCGCCCACCTTCAATCTCGACAGTCTTGGGCATACATATCCGTTCTCCTGTCGAGGATACGTGGCGTGGGGCGTGGTCTTCTGGCTCGATGGGGGGGGCGTGTGGCTTTCGGGGCACGAGGGCGTGGGCAGTGTTTGACGGTACCCTCTCGCCCCCTTCTCCTGTCCGCCACTTGTATCTCCGTTCTCCCACCGAGCATTCTCTTCTTCAGTATAGCCCCCCCCCTTCTCCTACCCGGGGCCTATATCTCCGTCGTTTTCCTCCGGGGTCCCAGATAGGAGGGGGGGGTGCTATAGAGAGTACTCGGTAGGAAACGGAGATGCAGGTCCCGGACAGGAGAGAAGGGGCGGGTGCTAAAGGCTAGGTATAACACAGGCAGGAGAGCATTCATCGGGAAAACGACACAGATGCAGGCCCCTGACAGGAAAGAGGGGTGTGTGCTAAAGGCAAGGTGTGATGTAGGCAGGAGAGTGCTCCGCATCTCCGTTCCCCCACCGAGTACTCTCTTACCCACAACACACCTTCTCCAGCCAAGGTCTCTCTAGCCATTGGCACACGTTGCCTGGGGCACACACCCCTCCATTTTCTCGTATTCCTTTTCTCAACTGTCATCCTGGTAAGCCGTGTTTCCTGGCCTTGAGCCTCGACGGCATGGGGATGTGCGTGTCGGCGGCGGGTGCGTCTTACCGCGCCCTGGCGGCCGGCCTCGTTGCCTCCAGCCCCGACGGCGACGGTGTGATGCACGTGCTACCTACAGCACCCGGGCCTTTCTCCTCCCGTTGGGTATGTTATGAGCCCCCCCGTCGATCACTCGGCTGCCCCCCTTCTCTCCAGCCCCGGCGGCCTGAGGCGTGCCACCGTACCCACCCGCATCTCTCTATTACCAACCCGCGCTGCTGTTGCCCCCTCCCCTTCGTCTACAGCCCCGATGGTCTGAGGCATGTAGCCTTGCCAGCGCCACCCTGCTCTTATCAGGGAGAGGTCGTCGCCGGTCGGCCTCCTCACGGTCAGCCCCGACCACCTGAGCCGCATCGCCGTTTACCCGCGCCTCCCCTGCATCTTCATGCGAGCTCTCTCCCGGCGGCCAGCGCTCTCTCCTCCTTCCGGCCTCGAGGTGAGCGTGGGGCGTGTAGCCGTGAGTGGTGACGGCTCGCACCTCCCTGTCATATCATCCATCACGCGGACCCCCCACGCAGCAGCCAACTCTTTTTATTGCTCTCGGTCTTGACGAGGGCCGTGGGTGCGTATAAGCACACCCGACTCTCCCTCCTCTGGTTGGGGAGGTCGGGGGCCCGCTGCCGCGACCGCCGGCCGGCCCCCTCGCCTTTGGCCGTTACGGGGGGCGAATTCCGCTCCTCCCATAGCGTGGCCCCCCCTCGGCCGTGACGGGGAGGGGGCGCATCCCCCTCCTCCGATGGCGTGATCCCCCCTCCCCCGACGACCAAATCTCCCTCATATGCCCACCGTCGACGGGGAGCGTAAGCCTGCTTCGGCCTCTCTCACCTGTAGCCGCAGCTGCCGAGGCTTAGCGCGCCGCCCCCGCCGGTGCTCCCCTCTCAAACACCTGACGGGGTACAGGCCTTGCGCGCTTTATTGCGGCCGACCTGCTGACAGCAGCCGACCTCGACCAC
>JAOYNC020046392.1:0-11592 GCA_025802115.2 Bertia moriformis
CTCTGGACCCGTCCATCGCGGCGCCGAGCCCGACCTACCCGTACCCGCACTCCCCGTATGGCCAGAGCCACGTCGGGCACTACGGCCAGGACAACAGCGCCAGCCTGTACCGGGGACCCGACTGGGGTAGCTACGGGCAGGCGACCCCGCTGACCCCGCACCACCACCACACCGTGTTCCCCCCAAGCCCTGCCGCAGCTCCGCGAGCGCACGGCCAGGTACGTCGAAGGGTATGGCTCTGGATCTCGGGATATGGTTGGGTGGGCGTTTTTTATATTCTCACCCCTCTCCCCTCTCTCCCTTTGGCCCGTCCTCCCGTCGCGTGTCGGGTCGGGTCGGGTCATGCCGGCCGAGGACCGCGACGGAGACGGAGGTGTGGAGACAGAAACAGGAGGGAGCCAAAACTCAGACAAATGTCCGAGGGCAAAGGTCCGAGCCCGGCACCGTCCCGAGTGGCCAAAAGCGGAGAGGGCGGAGAGGCGGAGAGCGGGGGGAGCGGGAAGCGGAGACTGGTCGTCCAACCATGCGTTGGGCTCGTGTCACGTGGCTAACAACCCCCATCTCTCTCAGGTTTACTCCTTCGTCCCGATCCCGGGAGCGCAACAGCACAAGAGGCCCCGACGCCGCTACGAGGAAATTGAGCGCATGTACAAGTGCGGCTGGCAGGGCTGCGAGAAGGCCTATGGAACGCTGAACCACCTCAATGCCCACGTCACGATGCAGTCGCACGGCCCTAAGCGGACACCTGAAGGTAAAGTCCCCTCGTTCTCCACCTCCGCATCCATCTCCGCACCTATCTCCACCTCCGCCTCCACCCCCGCCCCCCACCTTCCCCCCATCGCTCGGACCCCTTGCTCCCCCGCCTGCGCGATTTTAGGCCCGCCCGCCGCCTTGGCCCGCCTTGGCCCGCTTTGGCCATGGTTCCTGGGTCGGGCGAGATTGGGCCGGCGCCGGCGTTGCAGCTTGGTGCGGTCCGGCCTCCCTGGCTCCGGCAATCGTGGCTGGCCCATGGCGCGGCACGGCCGCGCCATGGAGGGGGGCTTGCGCGGCGGCGGTGGCGGCGGTGGTGGCCTGTGAGATCAAGACTGGCGCTAACCGATTTTTCTTCTTCCCCTGCCGACAGAGTTTAAGGAGATCCGCAAGGAGTGGCGCGCCCGAAAGAAGGCTCAGGAGGAGGAGGCCCGCGCCAGGGAGCAGCAGCAGAGACAGGCCGAGGCCGCCGCCACCTCCGCCGTGGCCGGGGCTCAGAACGGCGAGGACGGGTCGGTCGGGCCCGACGACAACGGCCCGGGCGCATCGTACACGGCCGTGGCCCGGCCGGTCCTGCCGCCGATCGGATACTCGACATCGCAGTACCCCTCGACCCCGTCGTCGGCCCTGCCCCAGCAGCCGCTCGACTACGGCACGGCCAGCCCCATGTACTCGACCTACCCGCCGCAGCCTTCGGGCTACGCGCCGTACCCGCCGGGTGAGTCGGCCCCCCGCGTGCCGCAGAGATGATTGGTCGTGTCGCAGATTGGGCCCACAGACAGCTGACGGGCCAGATGTGCGACGAGCAGCCAACGGCACGCAGCCGCCGCCGCAGTAGGATGGCGACGAGCACGCAGAACGGCACTTGGGACGACGCGACCGAGGATGCCAGCCAGCCAGCCAGCGAGCCTGGCTCAAGAGGAGGACATTGACAACGACTGCATTGGACCACCAGGGACGAACCGCTGTATTACATACCGATTCCTGCCCTCGACCACCGAACCCGACCCTCCCGGCCGACACATCACCGCTTGAGTCTAATCCCACCGTTTTCAGTGGCTTTCCCCGTCGCTCTTGTTGTCTGCCTGCCTTGTTTTGCTAGTGTCCCCAGCCCAGCCTCTCTTTTCTCATTGCCTGCCTCTTCGGATACTCGGCCACTTGGCCAATCCGACCAACGGGCAATCAAGCATGGGAGGGACCTTATTTCGCCCTATTCATTCTCCTCTTCTCTTCGATACTCTCTCTGGCCCCCGTTCTACTACTCTCTCTCTCCCCTCAATTCGACTCTCCCCTCAACTCTATTTATCTCAACCCTCTATGCCATTCCACTCTCTCACCCCTCCTGACACTCTATCTCTTTTCTTTTGACGCCGTCAGATTAATGACTCATGGAAGGGGATAAAAAGAGAAGCATCTTGGCGCATGGATATGGGTGGTATCGTGATTCTCCTTCCCCCCCCAGCCTCCACGGATGGGGATCTCTCTCTCTCTATCACAGACATACAAAAACACCCTCACAAAACACCCACACACAAAAACACTCACAAAACACTCACAAAAACACTCACACAAAACACACAACAACACTCACACAAAACACTCACACCAACAATCAAAAACACCCCACACAAAAACACACCAACACACAAAAACACACAAAAACACTCACAAAAACACTCACAAAAACCCAAAAAAAATACACATGCCCTCTCCTTACTCGGGGTTGCCACTGGCATTGTGGGGGGGGCTTAATGTGACCCGAGACCGCGACGTGTTATTTTTTCTGTTTTCATGATCCTACCACCGGCGTGTGACGAATTTTATCTCCCCTGTGGTGGAATGACGCGGTATTCGGGGCACTCGCCGATTTTCGCCTCTTGGGAATTTATCGTCCGCATCTTTCCACCGGGATCTCCAGGGATATTACGACCCTAATGTTTTTGGGTTGGTCGGAGGAGGCTACGCTGACTTGGATCGCTCACTTGCATATTTCGCCATGATGTCTGGGGGAGCACATGGCCGGAGGGTGGGCTGGCTGGCGGGAAGGGGGGTGGCCGGCTGGTTGGAGGTGGCTGGATGGGCGGTGGTCTGGATTTTTGTGCTTCCAGTTTGCGTGCATTTTTTTTCTTGGGTGCGCACTTTGCGCGACACATCCACACACCGTGTCTCTCTCTGCACATACGAACGATGGGAAGAGTCAAGATAAGGGACGGGATACGGTGGCCAGGTGGTTGGTCAGTTGGTTGGTTGGGGAGGACAAGCATGGCTGCTGACCATTGGTTAAGGCTCTGGGGGGGATGGGGCGGCGGCGGCATGAGGCACTGCTGATGTCATGGCATGCATCAACCCTCCAAGGTTGGAATCACTGAGTACGAGCCACCGGCACCGAGCACCGCATCACTACTGCCCAACCCGGAATCAAGCAAGTTTACACACCGCATGGACTTGGATACACACATGTGGTTTGCCGCCAGACAGACAGCACTGGAGATGAGGCCGATCACACCATGCGGCGATGCCATGTCGGAATCACCTGGGCGGATTGGATATGGCTGGCCAGGCACAGCAGGCATGACAGGACCGGCCGCCTGCTGTGTACTGCATCAGAAA
The DNA here is from genome assembly GCA_025802115.2 of Bertia moriformis. Lineage (NCBI taxonomy): Eukaryota > Fungi > Ascomycota > Sordariomycetes > Coronophorales > Bertiaceae > Bertia > Bertia moriformis. Next base: position 3,361 of record JAOYNC020046392.1, read on the forward strand.
AAAATACCCGACCAGGCCGGGCCGGCTGCATGATAGTTCCGTCGAGGGTGAGGAGGCAAGGAGGTGGGAATGGGGAATGGCGTTTTGGGGGCGCGGCTGTGGATAGGATGACGATGGCTTGGCGGCTTGGTAGCAGAGCTGGGGAAACTACCTAGAGACCGTACCGATTGAGGGCGGCATATAACCGGGAAGCCAATGCCATATTTTCGACCAATGCCATATTTGCGACTGCGCTGGGATGCTCCTCTGCACGCACGTGAGTGACTGAGTGACGGAGCCTTGCCGAGTTAATGATGGCTACCCTATTTTGTTCATCATGTATGGGGTGGCATGGCCCCCTTCCCGCCCCTCCCCACCCTGAGGAGCAGGGCGGTACCTGCTCGTCAAGTGGGGCCGATCTCCTTATGAAGTGGTGGTGGTGGTGGGGGGAGGGAGGGGGAGGTATTTGCTGGCCCGGAGAGCTGCCCTATATCTGCTCATGAAGTGGGGACGGGAGATTGGCTCATGAAGTGGGGACAGATTGGCTCATGAAGTGGGGACGAGAGATTGGCTCATGAAGTGGGGGTGTCGGGCTGATGGTATTCTCTACCGCCCTATACTTGACTACAGGGCTCGGCCAGACTGACCCCCCTTGACTCGGATCCTGGACTACTCGGATTCTCGGTCGATGCCTCGCCTCGGCTGCTGCCGCCGGGCTGGCGCCGCCACTTTCCTAATGTGTACTGTCTCCACATACTACTCTGCCCTGCCCTGCTCTGCTCTGCTCTACTCCACAAACCGCAAAACAAACACCCCACCCCACTCAAATCCCAACTGAACGGCAGATGCCCCTCTCAACCAGTTGGTTGAGGCACCGTCGCCACCACCCCTCAACTGGACAGAATCTACTGTCGCCCCCCTCACTTCAGCGGCAGATGCACGACTATACTGCCTGGCAGATGCCACCCCGCAACGGCGAGCACTGACGCCCCCTCAATTGAGAGGAGGTATATGCCCCCCTCTCCTCGAAAGAAGAGGCCGACCACGGTGGCCCCCGGACACGGGCCCTCGGCATTGGTGCATAATTATGACGATTGTCTGCCGACCCACTCGCCCCTTCCCTCTCCATGCATCTATCTCCCCGACGGGGACTGGCCCGTATATAGTAGATGCAGCAGAGATCGCTATTTCCGTCCATCTGCGTCGGATCCTGGCCGCCTGGCTGGCTGGCTGGCTGGCTGGCTGGCTGGCTCGGTGGGGTCAGACTGGTGTAACGTGCCGATGATGGGGTGTGGCCGATCTGATGGAGCTAGCAGGATAGGGAAAGGAACAGGCGTCGAAGCTGGGGAAATCACGGCAGTGCATCGCCGGTGGGGCCAGAGGTCAAGGGAACTGGAAATGCCAGAGCAAAACCGACATGACAGAAGAAGATCAAGCATCAAAATCGTGGAGCCGGTCCCGGCAATCAGTGGCGAGGCCGGCAGAGCCGAACCGCAACCAGCCATCAGCCGCCCTAGTCCCCCGCCGACCTCGCGCTCCCATGTGGCGTCCCAGCCTGTTGGCCGTTTTTTAACCGTCCTGGTCCCACAGATAGGGGTCCCACAGAGAGGGATCACAGAGAGGGGTCCACAGAGAGGGGGCAGATCTGTGGACCCACGCTACGGGCATTTTCTGACTCCCCCCCGGCCGACCGGCCACTTGCAGGCGCACGCCCCCCTCGCGCCATCCCTCCGCCCACCCCCCGACCCCCTGCGACACAAGGGCGTTCGGGTACTCAGCGAGGGGTCGGTAGCACAGAGCTGCATACACCCGAGGGAGCCCCCGAAGGGGGGGTCATCTGCCTGGGAGCCGCAGCGAAAGGGAGGCAGGAGGTCGTGTGGTCTGACTCGGGAGGATAATACGAGAAGGCGGAGGCATACGAGAGGGGGGGGCCAGGAGGATGTGCCGCCTCTCCGTTCCTTGATTTTTTTTCTTTCCTTCGTCTTCACCGCCTTCTGCTCATTCGCTCACATGGGACAGAAATTGAAGGGGGAACCCCCCCAGGGTGGACAGGCCGGTGGCATGAGAGAGCGTGTCCGGCCCCGACAGACAGACAGCGCCAGCCTCGCGGACGGCATGTCGTCAGCTTAAGCATCCGTCAACTCCACAGGGCTGAACGAGCGCATGCAAACCAAGTCTAGACGTGGGAAATTTTGAAGCTAATTCGAAGACAGACAGCCCCGGTGGCGACGCTAACTCAACGGGTGCTAGAAAAAAGCTGGGGTCGAAAATGCGGAGCCGGAAGGGGGGGGCAAAAGGCAAAGCAGGACGAGAAAGTTGGCCTGGTGGCTTGGGCTGGAGGGGGGGGGTCCACTCCGAGATATGCGGTCAGACAGTGGATTGCGCAACCGTGCACGGGTGAGCGGGCGGGGAGAGGAACCTGTTCTGTTCTGGCTGGCTGGTGAGAGGTGTGGGGGGGGGGGCTGGCCGGTGAGAGGGGTAGATGGGGAGACTGGGCGCCGATAAGAGGGGCGGTGGGGTCAGTGAGGGGCGAGGTTGTTGAGCAGAGGCGTGAGCGAGCTGGTGCGAGACTGAGTGGGGAAGGGGGGGGCGTCTGGCTAGTATGATAGATAGGTCCAGCCAGGTGGGCGGAGGTTAAGCGGTGTGAGGTGGGGGGGCGGGGGGGGTACAGAAATCGGGTTAAGCTTGTTCCCGCGGTTGGAAGGCTTTCTGCCAGACTTGAGTCGGGCATCGGGTGGTAGCACATGCGGGGGGTACCGGGAGGAGAGGCGGCCGGGTGGCGCGGGTGGCACCGGCAGCGGTAGACACCAAAAGGCCAGAATACAGAGAATAGAATTAGGCTCGTGGGACGTGCGTGCGTGCCACCTGCCAGCCGATGATCGGTTATCTGCGATGCGCCTGTTGCCTGCTCGTAGGGGCTGGGATGTGTGTGATATCTATACCTGCTATTCGAGGACGCTGCCTCGGCATTCATTTGAATCCGAGGGACAAGCGGAACGAGTCATGAATGGGAGCCACGGCCCGGCAGGGCACAAAAGAAAGCCCACAATGGCACGAAATATCAGAACCCAAGGGCACCCCCCGCCCCAGCCCCGACCTGTTTTCTACACCAGACACCTCCATACGCCGCAACAGTCGAAATCTCAAGATGAGGAGTCGGTCGAGCTGCAGATGCGCGAGGGAAAGATGAACAGACATGAAGGATGAGAAGAGAAGTAGTCGAGCGCCCCCCGCTTCCGGCAAAGGGCGCGGCCAGGCCTGGAAGTAAGCATATGGGGATTCCTAGGAGTAAGCATATCGAGATCGAGGCCGCCGCCGCCGCGTGAGCCCCCAAGGCCGGAACTTGGCGCGCCCTCTCTGATTGGGCGTGGCAGGGGGCTCAAGTCACCTGACATCGCCCCGCTCTCGTCTTCCGCCTGAGCCCCTGCCCGGCCCCCCCGTGCCCAGTTGAGCGGCCGCCCTGCCGGACCAGCAGGGCCAGGATCCGGACGGCGGCTGGACGGCTAGTTGGTTGTTGCACACAATCTGCTCGAAATCTCAGTTGGCGCCGGCTCCTCTTCCCTCTGGTCCGATCTCAGCAGGGCTACGTCATTGGCCTCGTCATTCGCCGAGTCTGGCGGGCGAGCAAAGCGATGTACTCGAACTTGGCTCCGCGTCTGGTCTACCCGATTCAGAGAGGGCTAGAGGGGCGGGGGCGCTTGGCAGGGCCGCGTGCTGCGGCCGCTGCGGCCGCCTGGTGTAAACGGATCGGCTGACAGGCATGCATCTTGTCTTGGGCTGTACCAGCTCGGCTCGTGCGGCGGAAGAAGACGTCAGCGACCCGATCGGCTGGATCGATGCTTAGGTTCGCTGATGGATCCGGATGAGCCCCGAAGCATGCCGAACAATGGACGGGCCGATTTTACTTGGGAAAATCAATGAGAAAGCTGGCTATGGGAGTCGTTGACGGATGGGCGTGCTCCGCTGCTGCGCCGCTGCGCCGCTGCGTCTCTGTCATAGATAAGACCGGCCAAAGGCTCGGCCGCGAAGTGGGTGCTGCGCTTGCCTGCCTGCCCGCCCGCCTACTCACCCACACGAGTAGATCCGCGGGTTTGTTTTCCTCTGCTGCGCCTGCCCGACCTCACCCGAACCAATAGCGGCCGCCCCCCCTCCTCCCCCATCCCCACCAGGCCAGCTCGCTTTCCACCCGGCCAGCTCGCCTCTGGCCCCGGGACGTTAGGTCGATCTACATGGACAAGGTGAAAAGATGTGGCCTGTCCATATCCGACATAATTAGCTTCGTTAGAGATGCCTAGGGATAAAACTCTAGCTCGGCCCGCCAGCAGAGTTTTCCTCCCTCGAGTATAATTAAAACATAGACACCTAATCTATATCACTAGCGAGAGAAAGATACTAGGAAAAGGGTAGGAGAGAAAAGGAAATGGCGGGGGACTGTCCACTGAGATATGACTCAGGGGTGACTCCCCATCCACCATATCTACGATACATGGCCCAAGGCTGCCTCGCAATTCTCGCTGTCGATCTTCGGTTGCCGTCCTCAGATGCGGCAGGTTACTACCCGACCTGGTCATATCAAGCTGCCCGTTGAAGCTGCTGCAGCCGCCCTCGTCCCGCCCTCGTCTGGGGCCCGGCCAAGCCAAGCGCGGCCGAAAGATTACAACATGGCCAACGAGGCCAGCTCCAGCTGCCGCCCCTCCACGCTCCTCCCTGGGCCGAGCTTGGCCGAAACTATTGTTTCTTCCTCCGGGAGAAGTCACCCCCACCCCCCCCCCCTCTTCCCTGGACCGAGTCTCGCTGACACTATTGTTTCTTCACCTGGGAGAGACCACCGCTACATCTCCCCCTCCCCCTCCCCCCCCCCTTCCCCCCTCCGCCCTCCACCCCTCACACGCCCGGCATGTGTCCACGATCTAGCCCCTCGGCGCAGCTGGGTCTTACGGTCTGGGATTGCGGCCCGCATCCACGCGTCTTTGTTTTGTTGGTTGCGACACGACGGTGGCTGCGCCCAGAAGAGGCGGCCGTCAAGGTATGACGGAGAGGCAGGTGCGGGATGATCTGGGGGGCAGCAGAAGAGGGGGCGGGGGGGTATTTAACCTCCACCCTCCCCCCCCGACTCCCCAGCTGCACTTCTCAGTCTCTCGAAAACAACGGGTTGGACATCCTCCAGTGCTGCCAGGCGAGGAAGGATACGCAAGATCGAGACGGTGACGCTATCGGAACTACCACGCTGACGCGGTGCCTCTTTATCTGGCAATCATGTCCAACAAACAGACGCTAAGTTACAGAAGGAAGTCCTTCAAAAGCCCTAATCAACCAGGACCATACATTTCACGGCCAGTAAATACAGACAAGAGATCTACGATACCCTTGGGCAATAATCGCTCAGCATCCCTTCCCCAGCAGGCGTCGTCAGGAGCAGGCACAGGACCACCCTCCTCACTCACTCCAGGTTTGGTCGCGAGTGGTGGCCCACCAGCGGGTAGCGCACTTGGTCCTGACACAGCGGCGCAGCCTCCGACTCATCGGCGGCGGCATGTTCCTGCGCCATACCAGAGCCTAGTCGCGGAAACTGCTCCGAAGCGCTCTGTTGTAACGAACACTCCGCAGACGGCGGCGATGAAGAATGACCTTCTCGGCCCGAGTCCGAGTGCAGGCCCATCACCCAAAGCTGCTCCGTCTGCTCGCTCCAGTTCGTCACACAGTATGGCCACGTCGGTGACGAATACCGGTGATTGGAGTGTCAAGGGAAGGAGTGGGTCGACCCAGGCAGATGGCGATTCTGGCGGACAACGGTAGAAATTAGATCAGCGCGGGTGAGGTCAAGTGGAGAGGACTCGGGGTCGACGAATCGAGGAGTTCATGCCTATCACTGATGAAGATGGGAGCCGCTGTCTCGCGAGCCGAAGGTGTGTGATCTTCAAGAGATACAGGAGGGTGGGTCACGGTCTTGATGCACGGGCGCCATAGCCGGAGAGTTTGGGGAGTGTGGGGAGTGTGGGGAGGTGGGATCAGAACGGGGATAAAAGGTGGCGGAGGTGGAGAATGAGGCAGACAGTAGGCAAGGCTCAAGAGACAGATAGAAGTGATTTGGATAGTTTAGGCAGCCCGAACGCGAAAATGGAACAAGTCAGCTCCGAGACACCAGGCAGATTCGTGATAGCGGTGTCGCCGCTTCGGCGTATCGTGACATCTCGCCGAGCCGGCCTGCGGTGGGGACCCCGCCCTATCCCGGTCGGTTCGGCCCGTGTGCGCTCTCTTCCCCTGCGTGCCAGATCTCGCCGGGGGCACGGTAACGGCCTCGATATCCCGGCTCAGGGTGTCCGGTAGTAAACCTAGCAGTCTATCGGCTTGCGAATTGGCGGTCTCCTCCCTCCTTTCCCCCTGGCGCCTGCCGCCGCCGCGAATCGCGCTGGCGCGTAGCGCATCGAGGGAAGGAGGAAAAGGCCTCGACAGCCCGCGCGGGCCGCATACCCCCCTCCTCTTCTACTACCTAGTGCCGCTTTTCGCCATCGGTACCGGTCGGGTGATCGGATAAGAGAGATTGTCGATAGTTGGGCGAATGAGCGATTGGTGATAGTAAGGTGGAGCGTGGATCAGCGATAGCCGGGCAGAGGTAGATCAGCAACGGGCAAATGTCACCGCTCCACGCTCCCCGCACGCCACTTCATGGGGCAGACTCCATGCTGACGCCCCCCCCACACTATGGTAATCGGCTCACCCACGCCGACCACAATGCAGCCACCCCCCCGTCCGGGATAGCCACCGAGAAAGGACGGGCAATGCTGGTGGCAAAACTGGTCAGTGGCCGATCAGATAGTGAGGATGAGAGACTGGGATGAGAGGCTGAGGATGACAGGCTGATAATGAACGGCCGAGGATGAAAGACCGAGGATGAAAGGCCCAGGATGATAAGCTGAGGATGAGAAGCCAAGGATGAGAGCCGAGGACGAAAGGCCCAGGATGAGATTCCGAGGACGATGAGCTGAGGATGAAAGGCCGAGGATGAGTCACCGCCACACAAGTCAGGCCCAGCCACCATCAGCAGCAGCCAACGCCCCCGACCCCCGGGCCGGACCCGGTCAAGAGATCCCGCCAAGTTAACCGGCCATCATATCACGCGCACGTCAGTCCACCGTCCCGTTACCGATCATGCATCTCCTAGTATGCGCCCCTTTATGATTCCCCGACTATACCATTTGTATCGCCCCCCCCTCGGCCCCTCCACCACCCTCTCTGGATGGCTCCTCCCGCGCGAGCCAGATTCCTCACCACGGACCCTCCCCCATTTCGCTTATCAAACCGCTCCCCTTTTCCATTCGTGTACTTCGATCTTCGATTCCGCTCGGTTCATTACCGAAATGGACAGCTGCCTCCCTGTGTGGACCCTTTCGCTGTACACCCTGCGTTATCCCCATGATATGTAATTCTACATTTGCCCCCCCCCCCAGTTGACACCTCGTGCTGATCCGTCCTAGATACATGCCGGTAGTCCAGCCACAAGTCAGTGAAGCGCGACTGGTGATGACGTGCCGAAACACCATAGCATCGAAAATAGATGGCGCGCATCTGAAGTGGCGGTATATGGTACACAAGATATCCAAAAAAAATCATCGCCCCTCAGTCTGGCTCCAGCCGAAGCCCCGACCGGTAAGAGGGGATGCTGGCAATGGCGCGAGAGGGGACCAGGTCGACATGTCACGTGGTCGCCTTCCTTGCGCCGGCACTTATATCCAGCCGAAGCTGACACTCCCTCCCGCCCCCCTTCTCCTGCCACCCCACCCTTCCCCGCCGCCAGGCACGGAACGACGGCAGGGAGCGGCGTGCTGTGGCGCTCCGTGCTCATATGATTCCGCCTGGCGGATCGTACGGTCTTGTCCCGCCGCCGAGGCCTCCGCTCCCGAGCCCGTCTCCCGACTCTGCCTGGGCTGTGTTAGTTTTCCGGAGCATGAACATTGGCTTCTTACCCTCCTTGTCAAGCTGTTTGAAGAGAATGAGAGGTTTTTCATCAAGACCGAGGCACCGTTCCTGGTCACCATATACAATGAATAACGCGTAATGATCCCACGGGGCATTGATCTGATACTTTTTTAGAGCGGCCGGGAGGACCTTGTAGCAAGGATCATCCATGCTGACCCGAAAGCTCTTGAAGATCTCGACAGAGCCGCCGCCGCCGGGGCCGTCGGGCGCCGGGGTCTCGCGCCGCTTCGGTGCGCCCGTGGTGATCGGCGCTGCCGGCGCCGGCGCCGTTGCCTT
>JAOYNC020046495.1:0-11585 GCA_025802115.2 Bertia moriformis
GCATCGATCGCGACAGCATGCACATCGAGCGCCGCAGCCTCGAGGACCTCAGCAGCGTCACCGCAACCGTCACCTCACCCTCCGGCCAGACCACCCGCCTCGACCTCACCGCCTCGCAACCCGGCCTGTGGCAGGCCGATATTGACGCCGCCGAGCCCGGCGTCTGGCAAGTCGCCGACGGCGAGCACACGATCTACGTCGCTGCTGCCAACGCCAACCCCCGCGAGATTGCCGATCTCCGCGCGACCGCCGCCGTCCTATCCCCAACGGCCCGCGCGTCCGGCGGCAGCATCCGCTTCATCGGTGCCACTCCCGCCGACCTTCACCTGCCCGATCTGCGCCGCGCTGAGCCCGGCCGCGAGGCCGCCGGCTCCGGCTGGATCGGCCTGCCCCGCCGCAACGATCACATCGTCACGGGCCTGCGCGCTATACCGCTCCTGCCCCCCTGGGCCGCCTTGCCGCTCCTGCTAGGCCTTGTCATTATCGCCTGGCGCCGAGAAGGCTCGGGGTGACGCTTAACTTTCGGAGTCGGTGTCTTCCAGCCTACTGAACCGCCCCGCCGCCGTGCTGCGCGCGCTAGTTTGTTGGCATTGCTCGGCTTCGTGGGCCTCGCCGCCCTCGTCCCGATCGCGCGTGCGCCGCTGGCCGACGGAACGATTGCGTTCCTCGCGCCGATGCTCTCGGCTGAAATGGTGCTGTGTCCTCTAACCGGTATCGCCGCCTGGCTTGTCTGGCGGCGTATCGACGTCGGCCTCGAACGCAAACGCGCGGCTCTGCGGCGCTGGGGCTGGGTCCTGATGCTCGGCGCCCTTTGGCCCGCAGCCCTCTACGGCATGCATAGTCCACCGCTGGCGATTGTCTTCCTGCTGTGCGGCCTGACAGTTGCTGCCTGGACCGCGTTCTCGTTCCGCACGCTCCAGCCCACGGCTGCCCTTCTGATGCTGCCCTACACCGCCTGGATCGCCATCATCGTCGGGATCGCCACCGTTCACTTTTGAACCGGCGCAAACTGAGCTATACTATCAAGATGGTTAAACATCTTCTTGCCAGCGTGGCGTTTACCGTTCTCTTCGCGACGGCCGCTGTCGCGCAGACGACCATTCCAGGCCCGATCGCGACCCCAGATGGTCAATCCGCTGTACGCGGCAAGCGCAAAGTCGAGGCCGCCCCGGCCGGCGTTCCCGGCGCGCGTGCCGAGCCGGCTCTGGTTGCTCCCGCCGAGCGCGTGCCGACCGACATGCCACCGACCGAGGCGCTATTCGATGCGATCAATCGCGGCGACACCGTGGCCGCGCGCGAGGCGATCGGCCGCGGTGCCGATATCCATGGGCATAACGTGCTCGGCCTGACCGCGCTCGAGCAAGCCGTTGATCTCGGCCGGAACGACATTTCGTTCCTGTTGCTCTCGCTCCGTGGCGGTGCCGGATTCAACACATCGGCCGGCCCACGCGACTCGGCGCAGGCCGCTAATACCTCGCCCGCGGGAACCCGGGCCCAGCGCCAAGCAGAAGCCCGCGACGCCGCGAAGACCCGGCGTGAGCAGCTTGCCGAGAGCCGTGCGTCCCGCAGCGCGTCGACCGGTCCGGTCTCCCCGCGGAATGCTCGGCTATTCGCGGGTGACGGCGGCGCCCCGGTGCCGCAGGCGGGCTTCCTCGGATTCGACTCTGCCAGATAGCCTGCCCGCTACGGCACAGGCAGCCGCAGCAGCACTTCCCGTTCAAAAGGACAAACGCCCGAGTTCAACCAGTTCCGCTCGCGGATATTGGCGGCTCGCGGGCGGCTTCTGGCGCGGCAGCACGGCACGCGCGGCGTGGAAGCTGACCATCGCCAGCCTGCTATTGGTTGGCGCTAACACCACGGTTCAGTATGGCGTCAATAAGTGGAACGCCTACTTCTTCGACGCCCTGCAGCAAAAAAGCTACAAGGGCGTCATCGGCGCTGTCTCCCTTTTTGCAGCCCTCGCCGTCGCCGCCTCCATGATCAGCGTGTTCTCGCTCACCTCGCGTGTAAAGTTGCAGGTCTACTGGCGCCAGTGGCTCACCAAACGCCTGACCGCGCAATGGCTCGACAATCAACGCTTCTATCGCCTCAGCATCGCCGCCCCTGATCTCGACGCCCCCGAGTTCCGCATCGCCGAAGACGCCCGTGTCGCTACCGAGCCGGTCGTCGAATTCGGCACTGGTATCCTCAACGCCGTCCTCGCCGCCCTCGTCTTCTTCGTCGTGCTCTGGTCGGTCGGCGGCGATGTAGAGGTGTACGGCACCACTATTCCGGGCTTCATGGTCATTGCCGCAGTACTCTATTCCGGCGTGATGTCGGGTTCGATGCTGATCTTCGGCCGCCCGCTAATCCACCGGATCGAAGAAAAGAACGCTTCGGAGGCGAAGCTCCGCACCGAGATGGGCCGCGTGCGCGAGAACGCCGAGAGCATCGCCCTCATCGGCGGCGAGGCCGACGAGATCAAAGCGCTTCACGAGACGCTCCATACCCTCGTCGAGAGCTGGATGCGGATGCTGAAGCAATGGGCGCGCATGATGTGGCTCATGGGCAGCAATTGGGCCGTCGCCCCCGTCGTCCCGCTCTTGCTTGAAGCCCCCAACTTCCTCGCCGGCAAAATGACCCTCGGCGCCTTGATGCAAACGGCTGCCGCCTTCGCCCAGGTGCAAGTCGCGCTGAATTGGATCTTCGACAACTACCCGCGCATCGCCGAATGGATGGCGTCTGCCGGCCGCGTGACCGGCCTTTGGGCCGCCTTTAACCGGCTCGACAACTCCTTCGGTGTGGACGCGCACGAACGTATCATCATCGCCGAAAGCCCAGACGACAGCGTCCGCCTGGAAAACCTTTCCGTCGCCCAGTTCGATGGCCGGGTCATGATCGACGAAGCCACCACCGAGATCGGCCGCGGCGAGCGCGTCCTGCTCACCGGGGAGAGCGGCACCGGCAAGAGCACGTTGATCCGCGCCATCGCCGGGCTCTGGCCATGGGGCTCCGGCCGGGTCTTGATTCCAGCCAACGCACGCGTCGCCTTCCTGCCCCAGCGCGCCTACATCCCGAACGGCACGCTCCGCCAGGTCCTGCACTACCCCATCACGTCCCGGGACCCGACTACCGAGGAGCTCGAAATTGCTCTCCGCCGCTGCGGCCTGTCCCATCTAGTTCCCCGTCTCGACGAGGAGGACCGCTGGGACAAGCTGCTGTCAGGTGGCGAGCAGCAGCGTATCGGCTTCGTCCGCCTGTTGGTCCAAAAGCCCGACGTGGTGATCCTCGACGAAGCCACCGCGGCACTCGATGTTGACACCCAGGCCTCGATCATGGGTCTCTTCCGCAACGAACTCGGCCACGCCACCCTTATCAGCGTCGGTCACCGGCCGGAGTTGGCCGAGTTCCACAACCGCCGCCTCTCGCTTCGTCGGACGGCGACGGAAGTGTCGATGGAAGGCGAGCGGGTCCGCCGCCGCCGCCTCTCCCAACTCCTCCGTCGTACGTTGCGGCCGCGCCCCGGCCCCGACGCTTCACGCCCTTCCGGATCCCCTCCAACCGTCTAACGACGGCGACGGAGTGAGCGGCCTCAGTTGCCCGCCGCTGCCTCGACGAGACTGGATTCGACGAACTCAGGGGTGAGAGCGCTGCAGATCTGGTCCTTGTTCTCGCCAACCTGGGTTCCAACGGCTTTCATCGCTTCAGTGAACTGGGCTTCGGTCAATTCTTTCTGAGCCTCAGCGGACTTCTGGAGGCCGCTATTCATTCGAGCTTGCTGATCGGGCGTGAGGCTTGTCTTGCACGAGCCCGCCATCACAGCGAGCGTGCCGTAGGCCAGCATCCGCTTGGTATCGATCGAGAGTTCAGGATCGGCGGCACGAACTGGCGCCGTCAGCAAAGTGGTAATTGCCATAGCAACGAGGAGCGTCTTCACTGCGACTTCCTGACCCAGAGTGGAGCGCCAGCTTACCATCACAATAGTAAGGACTTGGTTAACTCGGCCCCCTGCAGCTAATCCTCTCCAGGGGTCCGCCTTAACTGCTTGACCTCTCCCCGTTGCACCTTCCCCTCGACCCGGCGCCGTGCCGACCCCAGAGTCGGCCGCGTCTTCACGCGCCGCACCGGCCGGTCCGCCGCTTCCCGCAGGAACTCGACGATTCTGTCGACCGCATCCTCCCGGTTGCGATCCTGCGACCGAAACCGGGCTGCCGTAATCACCAGCACCCCCGCCGACGACACCCGTTTACCTCCCAAAGCCTCCGCCCGCGCCCGCAACCACGCCGGCAGCGATGGACTCGCGCGCAGATCCAGCCGCACCTGCACCGCCGTCGCCACCTTGTTGACGTTCTGCCCACCCGGCCCCGACGACCGAATAAAACTCTCCTCGATCTCCCCCGGATCAAACGAAATTGTAGGAGTGATCGCGATAGACATTCCGGTTACAATCCGATTTCCGCGAAGCACGTCGAGGAGGATGACAAGGTGCCAGTGACCGTCGGCTTAGTGAAGCAAAGTGCCGCCATCGGCAACGACGAGGTCGCTCGCGTTGCCGCCGCGCTCGACATCCAAGTCAAACGCGACCTCTCCCCCATTTGGAACGTCACCGCCGATATCATCACCATCCCCGCCGGCAAGCCCGTCCCCCGCGGCGTCTCTCCCATCATCATCGTCGACGAGACCCCGGGCAATTTCGCCGGCCAGCACCGCATCGAGCAAAACATTCCATGGGCCATCGTCTCGACCAAGCGAGACTGGGCCCTGGCCGCTAGTCATGAATGCATCGAACTCCTCGTCGACCCTACCGGCATGGCGACGTGCAGCAGCCCCGGCCTCGCCCTCGTCGACGGCGCGCTTCAGGAACTCGAGGTCCGCTTCGACTACCTCCTCGAGGCCTGCGACCCAATCGAGGACACCGACCACGCCTATCTCATCGATGGCGTCGCCGTCAGTGACTTCTACACACCCCACTACTTCGACGATGCAGCCACCCCGGGCACGCGCTACAGTTTCAACGGTGCCCTCAGCCGTCCCCGCGAAGTCGGCCTCAACGGCTATCTGAGCTGGCGCGACAAGACCACCGGCCGCTATCGCCAACTCCGAAACTTCGGCGCCTACGCCATTGTCGACCTCCCCGACGCCGCCTCGGTCACCAACGCCCGCATGTTCGTCGACCAGCACACCCCCACCCCACGCACGCATCCCGAAATGTTCGGTGATGCAGCCAAGTAGGCCGTTGCGCGTTATGTAACGACGTGGTCCGAGGAGAGTCCCATGCTTTGGCTTGTTGTGATTGTCCTGCTCGTCCTCATGCTGGGCGGCGGTGGATATGGTTATCGGTCCGGCTACTATGGCGGCGGAGCGTTCGGCGGCGGCGTCGGCCTGATCGTCGTCATCGTGGTGCTCGTCGTCTTGTTCGGCGGCTTCCGCTAGCCACATCTTTGCTCAATCAGCCTTCTCGCCATCCGAGAGGGCTGATCAAGAGCCGGAACCCGCCTTGACGCGGTGATCTGCGGGCTCCATGGCCCCCGGCAATGCCGCTACTCCCTTACTACCAGGCTGGCTTGGTCCTCGCCTCGCCGCTGTTCCTTCTCGCCGCCGGCCTCACCCTCAATTTCGGCGTTAACCGCACCTTTAACGTGAGCCATGGCTCCCTCGCCATGCTTGGCGTCTACGTTGCGTGGAGCATCTTCTCCCGCCTCCCGCACGACCCGGCTTCCGTTATCCTCGGCACGCTCGCCACCGCCGGCATCATTGCCGTGCTCGGCTCAGCCATCGACATCCTCGTCCGACGCCTCCCCCCATCGCTCCAGCTCCTCGCCACCCTCGGCATTCTCCTGATCCTCCGGGACGTCACGCCGCTCCTCTGGGGCCCCGACCCGATCTTCTACCCACAACCCATCGACAAGTTCGCCCTCGTCGCGATCGGCCCCGCCGCCCTGGCCACCCTCCTCCTGCTCCTGCACCGCACAAACTGGGGCAGCCTTGTCCGCGCCGCCACTGTGGAACCCGGGATATCGCGTTGGCTGATCACCAGTGTCGCTGCCCTCGCCGCCAGCCTCGCGGGTCTCGCCGGCGCGCTCACCCTGACCAGCGCCCCCGTCACCCCCGACCTCGACCTCGCCTTCCTCGCCGACGCGATCATCGTCGCGATCATCGGCGGCCTCGGCAGCGTCACCGGCGCTTTCCTCGCCGCTCTCCTGATCGGCCTGCTGCAAGCCATCGGCGCCGCGCTGCTCCCGCAAGTCAGCCCGTTTTTGGCCGTCGCCGTCATGGCCGCGATCCTCATCGTCCGCCCCAATGGCTTGCTGGGCCGTCCACACATCGATGCGCCCACCGCGGCGGTCCTCGTCCGCCCGACTCCGCTAAGCATTCGCCTGCTCTTCGTGGCCGTTCTCCTGGCCGCCATCGCCGCACCTCTCCTTGCCGGCCCGGACCTTCTCTCTGTCCTCATCGGGATCCTGATCGCCATCCTGTTTGCCGCCAGCCTACATGCCATGATGGGATCCGGCGGGATGCCCAGCCTCGGCCATGCCGCCTTTTTCGGCATCGGCGCTTACGCCGCCGCCATCCTGGTCCGCGAGACCGATGCCGATATGAGCCTCGCCCTGCTCGCCGCCCCGCTCGCCGCCGGCCTCGCCGCCCTCATGGTCGGCACCATCATCGTCCGCCTCCCCAGCATCCACGTCGCCATGCTGACGCTCGTCTTCGCCCAGACTCTCTGGACCTTTGCCGTCCAGACCGGTGACCGCGAGATCATTCGGCCAACGACCTGGGCGACCCCACCGATCTTCTACTGGCTCACGCTCGCCCTCTGCATCGGCGCTACCCTGCTCCTCCGGCGGATCCTCTCCGCCCCGTTCGGCCACGCACTCCGCGCCTCTCGCGACGACCCGGCCCGTGCCGCCGCCATTGGCCTGCCCATCCATTTGCTTCGCCTCTCAGCATTCACCCTCGCCGGCACCACCGCCGGGCTGGCCGGTGGCCTGGCTGCCTTCAGCACTGGCAGCGTTTCTCCTGCCGACCTTTCCATCGGCAAATCCGCCGAGGCCTTACTGATGGTCCTGTGCGGCGGCCTCCAAACCCTTTCCGGCCCCCTCGTCGGCGCCCTCGCCACGACCGCCTTCCGCGACGCCGTGCTGCAGGCCACAACCACCTGGCAACTTCTGCTCGGCCTCGCCCTCATCGCCCTCGCGCTACTCTTCCCGCAGGGTATCGCCGGCGCTTGGATCCGCGCGTGGCGCCGCGCTCCATGACGCTCCTGCTCGTCGATGGCCTCCGCAAATCTTTCGGAAAGACTCTCGCCGTGGACGATGTCAGTTTCCAGCTCGCCCCCGGCGAGGTGTTGGCGCTCATCGGTCCCAACGGCGCCGGTAAGACCACGTTGGTCGACATGATCGGCGGTCGGCTCCGCCCCGATCGCGGCCAGGTCCGCCTTGGCGACGACGACATTACCCGCGCCGGGTCGCAGGCCATCTGCCGCCTCGGCGTTGGCCGCACCTTCCAGGGCACCGCCACGTTCCCGTCCATGACGGTCCGCGAGAACGTCCAGACCGCCATCCTCTCCGCCCGCTACGAAATCTTCCGCTGGTGGCGCCCCGCCCGGCGTTGCCACCGCAGCCGTGCCGACCTCCTGCTGCAGCACGTCGGCCTACTCGATCATGCCGAGCGCGGCACCGGCCTGCTCGGCCCCGGCGAGCTCCGTCGCCTCGACCTCGCCCTCGCCCTCGCTCATCGCCCCCGTTTGCTGCTGCTGGACGAATCGACCGCCGGCATGGATCCGGCCGAGCGCACGGCCCTGCTATCCCTGATCCGCACTCTGGCCGATACGGACGGAACAGCCGTGCTGTTTACCGAGCGAGATTTGCATCCAGTTTTCAACATCGCCGACACTGTCCTGGTCCTTGGCCGCGGCCACCTCATCGCCAACGGCGATGCGGCCATCAACCAGCCCAACTCGTAAGTCTATCACCACGGCTCCCGAAAAAGCGGCCCCGAGTTTACTATTTGGATGCAGGGCACAACCGCTGATTGACGCTCTCAGGACGAGACGGGTAAATCAGCGCCAGGCCTGCCGCGAGCTCAAAAATGACAGATATCGCCCAGTTCGTTGACAGCATCGGAGTCAACATCCACGCCGACGCGACCGCAACGAAGTACGGTGATATCGCGCTTGTTCAAGCCAGCCTCGCCTATATTGGCATCTCCCTGATCCGGGACCACGCCTATGACATCGACCTGACAACCTTCACGGCACTCGCCAAGGCCGGCATCGGCCTAGATCTCATCCTCGACGACGACCCGAAGGCCGAGATCGATAGCCTCCTCACCGTTGCCCCCGCGATCCGCTACTTCGAGGGGCCCAACGAGGTCGACTACCAGCCCATCCTCACCAACAACATCGCCGACCCCGTTATCGCTGCCATCACCGAACAGCAGAGCGTCCTTGGCGCCATTCGCGAAACCGCTGCCGTCCGCAACGTGCCGCTAATCTCCGAGAGCGTGGCGTATCCACAAGCGGGCGAACTAGTCCGTTTCTCGGGCAATCTGGCCTTTGCCGACCTCGTAAACCTGCACGCCTATGCCGTGCAGGGCGAATCTCCCCGTACGGTTTTGACCAACGATCTACTCATTGCCCAGTCGCTCTCCAATAAACCCGTCGCAGTCACCGAGACTGGCTATTTCACCATCCCCGATGATCCCAACGGCGTCGACGAGACCGTTCAGGCCAAGCTGACCCTGGACACCTTGTTCGACAGTGTTTCGCTCGGCAACCGCCTGACCTTTGTATACGAATTGTTCGACGAGGCCTCCGATCCGAACGGCACCGATCCAGAGTTTCACTATGGTTTGTTCAACGCCGACGGCACGCCGAAACTGGCCGCAACGGTGTTGCACAATCTCACCTCCATCCTCGCCGCCGCCAACACGACCCCTGGCACCGCCCCGTCTCTGTCACTCAGCACGACCGACCTGCCCGACACCGGCGACACCCTCGTGCTGACCGGCAGTGCTGGCACCACCGTCGTCGCTATCTGGGCGGAACCGCAGATCTGGGATAGCAACGCGCACGTCGAGATTCCCGCACCCGTCACCACGACGCGCGTAAATTTCGGCACGTTGGTAGCCTCGGCGGTTGTGCTGGACCCGCTCACCGGCACCACAGCGATCGCGAGCTACGCTAACGTCTCGAGCATCACGGTCGACCTCACCGACCATCCACTACTGATCGAGATCTCTGCCCCGACGCCCACGCCGACCCCAACACCGACTCCGGCCCCTACACCCACTCCGACCTTAACGCCCACCTCGACACCAACGTCGACACCCACGCCAACGCCGACACCTACGCCAACACCTAAGCCGACGGGCACCGCCCCTGGAACAGCGGCCTCACTCGACCAGACTATCGGCGTCTATCGCTTCTTCGACACATCCAACGGCACCTATTTTTACACGGCGAGCGCCTCCGAGGCCCAAATGGTGAGCCAGACTAGCCACACCCTCGTCGCGGAAGGCACCGGCGGCATCGGTCTCGTCGCCATCGCCCCGGCCAGCAACGACCTCAACGCCAGCCCGGTCTACCGCTTCTTCGACACCGTTTTTGGCACTCACTTCTTCACCGCCAACACATCCGAACGCGATAGCATTATCGCCACCCGACCAGACCTAACCTACGAATCCGGCAGCATCTTCTACGAACACACCACCGCCCAACCCGGCGACACTCCGGTCTACCGCTTCTTCGACAACGTCCACGGCACCCATTTTTACACCGACAGCGCGGCCGAGCGTGCCACCATCATCGCCACTCGCCCCGACCTCGTCGCGGAAGGGATCGACTTCTACGAGCCCCCCACCAACCCGGTCTAAAGCTCGAAGCCACCACTGGCCTCTGCGGCCTCTAACGAAATCGTGCATGCCGATACCGGCCAACAATAGCCTTAATTCAGCGCGTAAAAAGCTGCAAATATAGTTAACTATAGCGTCTTTTTAATACAAAGCGGAACGTGCTTGACGTCGCCTGCGCTGCAGAACAAAATAAGAACTGCGCCATGCACCCCATTTGCCCCACTTCCGGCCCTGCGATGGCCACCACTCATTCTCGCGATCCCATGGGGATCGAGCAGCTGCGCGATATGGTCGCGAAGCTGGAACGGCATCGGGGTGCGCCGTATGCGCCACCAGCGCTGCCGTTCGGCATGCCCGAGCTCGACGCCGCCCTTGCTGGCGGTGGCCTGGCACGCGGCGCGTTGCACGAGATGGCCGGCACTGGTGCCGATATCCAGCACGGAGCGGCGGCCGCCATGTTCGCCGCCGGCATCCTGGCCCGGGTCGAGGGCAACGTGCTCTGGGTGCTCGAGCAGCACCAATCCGGGCCCACTCTTTTTGCTCCGGGCCTTGCAGCCGCCGGGCTGCATCCGGACCGGGTGATCTATGCCCAGGCCGGGCGGCGCGATGCGCTGCTGGTCATGGAGGACGGGTTGCGCCATCGCGGCCTGGCTGGTGTCGTCGCCGAACTCTCGGGACGCATCAGCCTCACGGCATCGCGCCGGCTGCAACTGGCTGCCGAGGCGACGGGGGTCACCGCGCTGCTGCTGCGCCGCCCCGGCAAGGGCGAGGCCGACCTCGTCGGCGCCAATGCGGCCACGACGAGGTGGCGCATTGCCGCCCAGCCCTCGGGACCACCGATCCCCGAGGCGCCGGATGTCCCCGGCCTTGGGCGGGCACAGTGGCGGTTGGACTTGCTGCGGAGCCGTGGTGGGCGGACGGGATCTTGGGTCGTGGAGGCATGCGATGCGTCGGGTCGTCTCGATATGGTTGCCGCATTGGTCGACGGATCGTCGACGCAAGGCACTCGGGACCGACGCGCCGCCGCGTGACGTCCCGCTGATCACGGCGCTGCAGGACGGCAACCGCCGGGTCATCGAGGCCGTCGATACCGCCGCCACTGCCCTCGGATTGCAGCCCGGCATGGCGGTGGCGCACGCGATGGCGGTGATCCCCGGCCTGCACGTGCTCGACGCCGACCCGGCCGATGACGAAGCCGCCCTCGAGCGCCTCGCCCG
This sequence comes from Bertia moriformis, assembly GCA_025802115.2. Lineage (NCBI taxonomy): Eukaryota > Fungi > Ascomycota > Sordariomycetes > Coronophorales > Bertiaceae > Bertia > Bertia moriformis. The sequence continues at coordinate 11,049 of JAOYNC020046495.1, forward strand.
CTGGTGCCAGCGAGCCACCCCGCTGGCCGCCCCTGACACCCCTGACGGCGTCTGGCTCGACGTCACCGGCTGCGCCCATTTCTGGGGCGGCGAGCAGACCTTGCTCGACCATCTCGTCGGCCGCCTCGCCCAGGACGGCATCACTGCCCGCGCCGCCGTGGCCGATACGCCCGGTGCCGCCCACGCCGTCGCGCGCCATGGTGGCGAAAACCGTGTCGTGCCGGCAGGCGCACAGGCTGAGGCCATCGCTCCTTTCCCAGTCGCTGCCCTCCGCTTGCCGATGGACATGGTGGCGACGCTGCGCCGCCTCGGGTTCGAGCAGATCGATGCGTTGGCCCGGGTCCCACGCGCCCTGATCGCCCGCCGCTTCGGCCCCCTGCCCGGCCGCCGGCTCGACCAGGCGCATGGCCGCGTGCCCGAGCCCTTGCAGCCGCTCGCCCACGAAAGCCCGCTGCAGCATCGCATCGCTTTCCTCGAACCGCTGCTGACCGCCGACGCGCTCTCGACCGCCACCGCCTGCCTGCTCGACCCGGTCTG
>JAOYNC020046590.1:0-11575 GCA_025802115.2 Bertia moriformis
AGCTGGTCAGGCGACCGATCAGACCACTGATCCTGCGATCGGCATGTTTTCCTTGCTTCTGCCCATGGAGCAACGGACTAGTCCTCGGTCTGGGCCCGGAGCGGGCCCAGACCCCTGTAGGGCGCGTCACACCTGTTAGGCGCGTCACAGCTAGCTTACGTCTGTAGATGACTATAAGCGCGCTTCGGATACGGTTGGGGGTTAGGGGGCATCAAGGGCGTTATAAACGTTGAACGCCTACCACGCTTTGATAAAACCGTCAATCCTGTGGGATCCCGCCCACGCCGCCGGTGCGGCCGTTAATCCGGAACCGGTCACGGTTCTCGCGCGCCTTTTGCATCTCAACCACGGCGTCCCGGGCCCGGGACGGCGGCAGCGGAAGGTCCGCCCGGAGCGGGGCCGCGTTCGCAGCCCCGTCGTCGTCCTTCCGGCACTGCGTGTGGCTCGCCCGGGAGATCGTCATAGGGAAGAAGTTCGATGACAGCGCGTCCGGGTCGCGGCTGCCCTGGTCGCAGCTCGAGTGCCACAAGCTGGACAGCGGGTGAGGAGGAATAGAGACCCATATATATAGTCGTACGTCGGCACCACATCGTCCACCGACTCTTCACCGATGCAGTAGGCTGAGTCGGGGATGAAGTTGCCCCTATTAGCGTATAGGCACCCGTTCATCTCTATAACGTCACTGCCGGAGCACCTGCAAGCGTCGGCCGAGCTATCGACGTAACTACGCGCCCTCAGGGTAGCTGGAGAAGTCGTTTTTAAACGCGCGCGCCATAATATGCGCAGTGGCAGCGACGAAGACGAGTAGGAGCGGCACTAGGGGCGACAAGGGGGCGCCGCGACTGCGAGACGTTCTCCCGAACTTCCTTCTCTTTTCCGGTCCTCCTCTTTTCTGATTCTCTTATCATATCGTGGACGAGAATGGGCGTAGTATGTGGCGGGCAACGCATGGAGCGCTTTATTCGTCCTTGATTGGGATGGTTAGGCACGAGTTATTGTGGTGGTCCCTATGGTGGGCGACGCTCCTGCGCGCAGTAACAGTTGAATACTTGAGATTACAGTCTGTAAGAACCCTAGGTATGGGTTGGCCCACCCCGGCCGACTGCTGGGCCCAGTTACGAAGGCTGGCGGCAATGACCCGATGGCCCCTCGATGTGTCAGGTGTTCCCACCTGAGCTAGGAGAAAGCAGCAGTTCCAATCTGAGCTGGGAGAAGGCGGCAGTTCCCGCCTGAGCACGGAGATGGCGGCAGTGCAGGGAGATGGCCTCAGTCCCCACGTGAGAACACCAAGTGAGCTCGGCTGGCTCCACACGGGAATAAACTCTATCCGTGCACAGTCCCCACGCCCGACGTACCTCCTCCTAACCTATCACAGACACCCTCCCAGATAGCTTCCTGATCGATCGCAAATACTAATTAAACCTATTTTAGACACCCCCCTAACTTGGCGCAAACACTACACGAACCTATCGCAGATACCATCTTAACCGATCGCGGTACCCCTCGATTGATGCCATATACGTTGGCGAGGACCTTTGTCGTCAAGGGACTGGCGGGACGCTGCCAGTGGTCTGGCTGAAGATACGAAGGGGGGGCAAGGAGACACGGGGAGCTATGCGGCACCCGAATGAACGAATGCCGCGAGTTCTGCGCCCCTCTATAGTACCTCCCCTGTCGCCAGGTTGCCATTTGTAGGCCTGGCAGCTCTCGCTTGACCTCGATGAGGTCCACCGGCTCCCGGTATGGGCAGCTCGGATACCCCCGTCCACCCGGGCTTCGAACAGCTTCGAACGAGCCTTCCCAGGAAGCTGATAGTGGACCACGAACTGGACAGGGTCTTTTCTCGACTTTACCCCCAGGGCAAAATGCTCGGGGTTTGCGCCGCGCTACGCAATCCCTCCAGCAGCTCAATGACGAAGAATAGGGTGACGACCTCGGTTCTCTTGCGGGCGGGGATCGGCACCCCCTCGTGGGTCGAGCCAGACCAGAAGGAGCAGCTTGCGCAGGAGTCTCAAGAGGCTGCTGCAGGCCGGCGGATATCGTCTCGCTTCTCCCGACGTCGCAGCTGGGACCCGCCCCGCCTTTCGTTTATACGAGGTTCCGCTACAGTCCCTAGACTACTAGGTAGATTCAGGTCATAATATAAACCTGTCGAGTATACAAAATTGCGGTCGTGATAAAATAGTGAAACCTTGTCTAGTTTATGTTGTGGACCTGGCGACGGCATTCTCATATTGACTGCCTCTTCGGCCCAGTCGAGGGCACTGTTGAGCAGGAGGCGGTTTCCTTTGCCATGGTTTCCACGAAGACTCTGCCCTCCTCGAGCATCTTGGTCAGATCCGTATCTGCTTATAAGTGCTGGACGGGGTTCCCCTTATCCGAGCGGCTCTCCGGACTACTGGATCATTAGCGCCAGTGACTTCCTGGCCGACTCAGTCCTGTCCGAGCTGTCTATACTGGAGAGCCGGTAGACCTCATCGAGCTCAAGCGAGAGCTACCAGGCCTATAAACAGTAGCCCAGTGACAGTAGATGCGCCAGAGGGGTGCATAACTCGCGGCATTCATTCATTCGAGTGCCGCATGGCTTCACGTCGATGCAGAAGAGGGGAGAGGCCAGACGAGGTGGCCAAGCGGGGTGGGGAGATTCGGATAGCCTCGCCTTCTCTATGTCCCAATGAGGAGGACAGGTAGCCAGCTATTCGGGTTGCACCTGAGCCTTCAGGGTACCCTCCGGAGATACCCAGCATGGGCCATTGCCGTGGCGTCCTCATATTGATGATTGATATGATCTTATATTGGGAAGGGGGCACGCCGGCGATAACCGCGTCAGATGCCTGGTAGGCAAAAGCCTCTCCTCTCCTGCCCCTCATTCCAATGGAAAACTTGGTAAGAACAGACCCAGCAGCTGTTTCCTCCCTTTTCCAATACTGCGATAATCATATCAGTATTGACCACGACTGCGACTACGACTATGACCAAGACTATAACTGGGGTCAAGGTTAATACTACCGTTACTACCGCTACTACTAAGAATAGACTATGATTTACTTGCCGAGTTAGTGCCAAGTCGGCGCCGAGTGAGATGGCGACAGCAGCTGGTTCTTGGCCAGAGCAGCCGGGACCCGGCGAGGGCAGCCAGGTCCTAGTGAGAGCAGCCGGGTCTTGGCGAGAGAGGATCGGTGCCGAGTGAGATGAACGACAACTCTGGTAGTCAGGCTCCTGGCCATCCTCGCTTATCTCTCATCAGATAGGCCCTCAGTTACAGACATATCGGTCTCAGAAAGATGCAGATGTTCAGAGCCAGCAGCTGGTTGAGACCACGAGTCTGGACGGCATTTCCCTTTCACCTCTGACACCTGCCTGCCAGAGGTTGTCAATATTGATGTGTAGAGTGAGGGGCATTTCCCTTTGATCTTGATCTCCTGCGAACGGTGGTGCTGACTCTGCTGGCCCGATAGCCATACCCTGCCGTCTGGAGCCTGTTCTCGGGAACTACAGCGCCCGATAACATAGAGTCGGTTGAGTAATCGTCGGGCGAGGCTGACGGACCGGTCGAGGCATGAGGCGTATAGAGGCAGCACCATGTCCGGATGCAGAGGGAGCTGGTGCACCGGTTTCTACCCCTGATCAAGCGATTTTCAACCCACGGATTGGTCCCCGAGATAATACATGCATGGCCATGCAGCCTGCTCTACTAAATGCACAGGTCATATCAGTACACAAGAGGACAGTGTGGTGGAGAGTGCAGCGACTTGGCGTAGAGGGGGGGTGGGGAGGAGGGCGTGTGAGAGATAAGGCCAATTAGGGCAGGTTGCGCTGCAGGGGGAGTGACTGAGTGGCCTGGGCCTGGGACAGTTGGACCGGCAGGCAGTGGTGGTATCCTCGTCTCTCTCTCTAAATCTCTCCGGCCTCATGATCGTCCGCCGCATTGTGATCAATACCTGCTACGGCGGCGTTGCTGTTGCCGTTGCTGTTGCCGTTGCTGTTGCCGTTGCTGTTGCCATTGTCAGTGGCAGCCTGCTGTTCTGCCTCTCGGCCGGCTCGGTGGCGGTCCCGCACTGAGCGCCGGATCTCCGACACAGAGATGTTGGCAGCGACTAACGGGGAGGACAGTGTGGTAGATAGGGCGGCGACTAGGCGTCGTATGCAGAAGCGGCACGGCTACCTCGAGAGGAGCGAGACAAAAAAAAACAGAAGAAAAGAAAGAGGAAGAAAAAAAAAGAAAATAAGTAAACGTCAATCGTTCATGGGTGGCGGCAGCTTCCCTGCCAGCTCACATGTGCGCCCACCCATGCTTGGCCACCATGAGGCTATCCCTGACTGTCGGGCGCATGGGCGGGTGTCGACAAACGGAGGGTACGACAGGAGGGTAGGAAGAGCAAAAGGCAGGAGGGTATGGGCAGGCAGGGGGCACTGGGCAGCGCCTGGGCGGCACCCAGGCTCCCAAATGCCTCGAGCAGCAGCAGCCGTTGTGACACTTGACCTCCCCGGCTCTGATGCTAATTTACTACAGTGCTAATTAACTACAGGTATTCTGTATCCCCCATTGTGAGCAGCCCGTGGATAATGCACGAATAATGCTGCACACTGGGCCCGAGGGCGCCTGCACACACCCCCCGGCCAGCCAGTCACCGTCGTTCCTTTACTAACGCCTGCAGCATGTGATGGGGCTAGCAGTTTATGGAGGGGTCTGACCCACCCATAAAATGCCGGGCCGGCATCCTGATTCATTCACCCTTACCTAGGTTCCCCCATCCTGATCCTGGGTGCAGTTTTCCCCCTCTTTGTAGCCATCCTATTTTTATGGGTGTCCTCTACCTACGACTTTCACCGGTTTCTATCGTAATGGCATCCACCCCTCTCATACTCGCCGTCACGCGCGCCGCGGCGCGCACCCGCCCCCCAGCAGCAGCAGCGGCGGCGGCGGCAGCAGGGTCCCTCCGGTCCCTCTCTCGCGCCCTCGCCACCGTCACCGACTCGTCGCCCCCTCCCTCCCACTCCTCGGACGCGGCAGCGGCGGCAGCCCCCGCGCCGAAGCACAAGACCTTCCAGGTCTACCGCTGGAACCCGGAGACGCCCGAGGTCAAGCCGCGGATGCAGACCTACACCCTCGACCTGGCCAAGACTGGGCCGATGGTGCTCGACGCCCTGATCAAGATCAAGAACGAGCTGGATCCGACCCTGACATTCCGCCGGAGCTGCCGGGAAGGCATCTGCGGTAGCTGCGCGATGAACATTGACGGCCAGAACGGCCTCGCCTGTCTACGTGAGCACCCCCCCCCCGGAGCCCCCGGTGCCCCAGTGCGGAAAGGGATGGCTGGGGCGAGACGCGACACGACGGGATGGGGTGGGACGGGACGCGGTGGAATTGGTTGGAACAGAATGGGGGAGCCGGGCAGCCGACCGGCGATGGCTGACCGCAAAGGACATGAACAGGCCGCATCCCGCCGGACGGGCAGAGTGACGTCAAGATCTACCCCCTGCCCCACACGTACGTGGTCAAGGACCTGGTCCCGGACTTGACCGAGTTCTATCAGCAATACAAATCCATCAAGCCGTATCTTCAGCGGGACACGCCCTCTCCGGATGTGGGTGCCCCCCCCTCTCTTTCCCCTCTCTCTTTCCCCTCTGCTCCTTCTCCCCTTTTCTCCCTTTTCTCCTCCCCCTTTTCCCCTCCCCCTTTTCTCCTCCCCCTTTTCTCCTCCCCCTCCCCTTCTTATCCCCCCCATTCCCCTCCCCTTCCCCTCCTTCTTCGTATCCCCCTCCCCTTCCCCTCCTTCTTCTTATCCCCCTCCCCTTACCCCCCCTTCCCTCCCTGCTCTCCCTCGCCCCATCTCCCCTCGGACGCGGCCATAGCCGCGTCTGATATGTGCATCTCCAGCGCCATGCCTCCGCTAACCTGGGCCTTTTTGGGCCTGGTTCCCCTACAGGGCAAGGAATACCGCCAGTCAAAGGAGGACCGCCTCAAGCTCGACGGCAAGTACGAGTGCATCCTCTGCGCATGCTGCTCGACCTCGTGCCCGTCGTACTGGTGGAACTCGAAGGAGTACCTCGGGCCCGCCATCCTGCTGCAGCAAGCCCGCTGGCTCGACGACTCGCGCGACGAAAAGCAGTCGGAGCGCCGGGCCGCCCTCGACAACTCCATGAGCCTGTACCGCTGCCACACCATCCTCAACTGCACCCGGGCCTGCCCCAAGGGGCTGAATCCGGGCTGGGAGATTGCCAAGATCAAGAAGTCGATGGCGCTGTGACTGGGGGCAGTCTATGGCACGGCGTGATGAACAGGACGAAAAGTGTCTGTCCGGTCTGGAGGCAACAACACCATGATAAATGGGGCATCGGGCTGGTTTTCGAGGAGGTAGATTGTCGGTCTCTGGCCGAAGCATCTCAAGAGGGGCGAAGGAGGGCTGGGGAGAGGTTACCAGAGCTTGTGTTTGTGAGGAGGATCAGGTGTGTATACACATGGCTTGACTGGTGTTTATTACTTGGCGTGTTGATGGTGTCTGTCTGGTATCTGGGGCGCAATTCTTGTTTGTTATCTGGGGTGTAGACTGGGTGGGTCGGTATTAGAGACGGAGCGCGAGACGGGCTGGGATCCGGCCAGGCCGTCCAGCCGATTATCTCTTGAATGTGGCTTCCACCCACTCTAGCCGCCACCGTCCGTCTGACGGGCGGTGGTGATGGCCTGCGTGGTCCACCTGCCTATCCAGTGGTGGATAGACGACGACGATGGAGGTGCTGAGAACCGGTCACTGCAGGATCTGCTGCTTGGCTGGGACATGATGTAATGTCCCTATGATGGTAAATACACGCCCGTTCCGCTCTGTCCAAGCTTGCGATTACTGTCGAGAGGAGATCAGGCAGATCAGGCAGACTGGCCAGACCCAGCAGACTGGCAGACCGAGCAGACTGGCCAGACCGAGCAGACTGAGCCGACCAAACTGAGCTGAGCGGGTCTTGCAATGATAGTACAGTCAAGCTGGTCTGGTCACTTTTGCTTCGCGTGCTGGACCGGCCATCCCTGATTGGCAGCTGTCTTGCGCAGCTGGCTAGCTGGCTACGTACTCGATCGGCACCCCTCCTCTTGAGCAGGCAATTGCTCGCGTGCTCGATCGACACCCCTTGGCAAGCAGCAACAACTCATGTGGGCTCGAGCTCGATCGCCTCCGCCACCCGACTGGCACATCCATGGACTTGACCGGCCGGCACCTATAGCTGCCAATCGCAAGCGTCGTCGACGCGGTTGACTGGTTCCCATGACTGGCCGGGACTGCCAGTAATAGACTTTACCCGCACCCATCAGTGACCGGCACACCAATCGCTTGCGAACCCGGTCGGCCAGCATCTATGCCCTGACTCGACCGGCCGGCCCAAGTGAAAGACGGGCAGCCATGATCGCCCGAGGACTCGACCGACGCGGCTGGCATCTACCGCTACTGGACTCGGTCGGCCGCCCCATTTGACGAGTGGTTGCTTGCGGGATCGGTCGGCCGGCATCCATGACCGATAGGTAGCCGCTCGCGGACTCGGCCGGGCGCCGCATCCATGACCAGCAGCAATCTGTGGCGGACTCGGCCAGGCGCCAGCATCCATGCCAGCATCCCACGACCCGCCGACTCGACCGGCCGGCATCCAACTAGAACAGACCAACCACCGGCCGGAGCAGCCAGTAGAGGAACCAAGAGCTCGGCGTAATCATGGTTCTCGGCTTGCGCCTCGCCGTTCGGCGCGAACTCCAGTCAGCGCACAGACAGACAACAGCACCGACCCCTCACCCTCCACCCCACCCCCGCCCTCCCAAATCGGGCATCGAAAGAAAACAGCGAAAAAATGCAAAAGCGAAACAGAAAACCCCACTGCCATGCCCTCTCATCCGCGGAATCTCGTCGCAATCCATTCCCCATCCCCTGCCCCCTCCCCCCTTATCCTGCCTGGTTAGCGAAAGCTGCCGCACCTGCCCTGACTACTTCCTGTCGTCACAGCTCCGGCCACTGGGGTGGGCCATCAGGGTTGACGGGCCATCAAGGTGCCTGGACTGGCTTGACCACATCACACACAGACACCCATCTCACACCCATCCACATACACACCCACACACACAGGCCAGTAAATCCCCTGGTCCCCTGGTCCCCTGCTCCTTCCTCCGTCCTCGTCCTCCTCTTCATTTTCCAACTGTTGTGCGCTGACGGGATGAGGGGCTGAGGAGAACCCGGGAGCAAAACCGATCCGGGAGCGGTGCCAAAGCTCTCTGCCAGCCACCGGCCGCCACCGCCGAGAAGAGTTTTGCCCGTCTGTTCCCCTGGCTAGCTGGCCAACCGGCATCCCCCCCTCGACAGATGCTGCCGCCCCCCCTCTCGCCCACAGCCACGTGAGCGGGGGACCAGCCCGCCCAGCCGCGCCGGATTTCGGAGGTCGGAGCCGCCGCCGACGCTGCTCCATCGCTACTACTTCCGCGCCCAATACCGCTGGTGCTCCTTCTCGCCGTGTGCCATCAGGGGTTTGCCAAGGGGTCTGACGGATCTGCGTCGCTGCCGACAAGGCCGGGCCAGACCAGGCTTCTCGGCGCGCGGTCGCTGCACCCCCACCCGAGACTGGCGATAGCTTCATTAAATTACTGTGGGGGAGGGCGGAATTGATTTTTTTTTCTTAAAAGCTTTCCCTACCACCGCCACACCGCCCGCCACCACCTCTGGCCCCGCCGGTCGCGTCGCCTCCAGGGCTCTGTCTACATACACTGCTACACTGGTCCAACCCGAGATGGATACATCGGCCGGCGCCGGCGGCCAACCGTCCCTCGGGGTATGTACGCAGTTTCTGCTCGCAGGACAGTCCACCCTTGGCCAAATACTAACCCGACCTGACACAGCTCTGCCAGGCTATCATGCCTGACAGGCCTGCTGCTGCTGCTGCCCTCCATCCGGAACAGTCCCGCCCTACCGCGTATTTGCCCGTCCGACAATCACGACCACCACCACGACGACCACCCCCCCCACCACCCCCGCCGCCGCCGCCGACTCAACAGCCGTCAGCTCCCTCTATCCACCTCACGCCGTCGCCCTCGTCCGCCTCGGTCCCCCTCGCAGACATGTCATCCCACCCAGAGTACTGGCAATTTCTCAACCCCATGGCCCATCAGATGTTCATAGACCCCAGCTTCGCGGCCGCGGCAGCCGCCGCCGCCGCCGCCGCCGCCGGCTCACCACCGTATCACTCTCATCACCATCCGCCCTTTGATCCCGGGTTCGGGTTCGGCTCGAAACCTGTCGCCGGGCCCAGTCCCCCGGCAACGGTCAGGTCCAGTTCTTCGCTCGATATCAAGCCGAGTCCGAAGACGGCGGCGGCCCTCCTCGTTCTCACCTCCGAGGTGGCAGCCAGCCACCAGCAACAGCACCACCAGCACCATCAACAGCAGCACCACCAGTACCACCAGCACCACCACCAACACCACCAAAACCACCAGCATCAGGCCCACCTGCATCACCAGCACCAGCACCATAACCAGCCACAGCACCAGCACCAGCCACAGCACCACTACCAGCCGTATCAGGATCAACACCCGAATCAGAACCTGCCCCAGGTTGGACCTCACTCTCAACCTCGGCATCAGGATCCGAGCCAGCAGCACGTCTGCCTGGTGGTGAGCCCCGAGACGGGCCGGCCGTGTGGCGACGTGTTCGACAGCGAGAAGGACCTCCACCACCACTGCTTGAAGCAGCACGTCCCAATTCAGAAACCCCGAGACGGATTTCGATGCGCATGGGCCGCCTGCTCCAGCAAGGCCCCGTTTACCCAGAAGAGCAAACTGCAGCGCCACTACCAGACACACACCTGCTGTCAGTCTTTCCTGTCTTCTTTCTCATCCTTCTCTGGGCTTTTGTTTCTTCTCCTTCACAGCGGATCCATCCCTCCTGCCCTCCTCCTTCTCTCCCTCCTTCGCTCCCTCCTCCTTCTCTCGAATTCATCTCTGCTGCTCCTCTCCAGGATTTCAATCCCGGTCTGCTGACCCAGGCCAACTACTGTCGGCCCCTAGTCAAGCCGTTTCCGTGCGGCCTCTGCGATGAGGTCTTGTCCTCGAAGCAGTCACTGGCCCAGCATCAGCAGTCCAAGCATGGGATCCGCGGTGAGAAGGAGTGGACCTGCACCGAGTGCGGTCGGACGTTTGCGTCTCAGAACGCGCTCAGTGAGTCAAGGTTACGAGCTGCACTCCCCGCCATGCCCCGGACGTCCATGACACTGATTCCCATGTCGCGAATATTTCCAGCAATGCATGCGAGGACACATTCCGGCGACAAGCCACTGGCATGCGATATCTGCGGCGAGCGCTTTTCTCAGTCCACCAACCTGTCCAAGCACAAGAAGACGCACGGCATCTCGGGCCAGTACCGCTGCCCCTGCGGCAAGGATTTCCACCGCATGACCGAGTTACGACGCCACCAGGCTATCTGCCACATCGATGGCCGCTGCGGACCAGTCCACGCGATCTTGAACGGCCGGGTCGGCAAGAGTCGCCACACGCCCGCGGCAGCGCCTGTCGCCGCGGCCGGCGCCAGGGCCGGCCTCGCAAGGCCCAGCGACCACAGCCACTTCCTGGCTGCCTTCCACACAGATATACAGCGGCAGCCTGCGCAGGAGCAGGAGCAGGATCAGGTGCAGATGCAGGATCAGGAAAAGGTGCAGGATCACGACCAGGACCACGACAACGGCCACGACCACGACCACGCGAAGCAGGAGGGACAGCAGCAGCCGGCGCCAGAGTGTCCCCAGGAGGACAGCGAGGCAGATCAGAACTGGCTCGATTGCATGGAGTGTGGCCTGTTCAGCTGCCTGCCGTGCGAAGACGAGGCCTGCGACGAGCCGTGCTCGGCCGATACGTGCGTGCCCTGTCCCGACGAGGACTGTCTCGAGGCGTGCTGGGATCCAATGTGCGGACCAGAAGAGCTAGATGCGGGGGGGAGCTGTTACGAATACGAGCAATAAGCGAGAGGGGATGACTGGGCCGACCCTTCCATCGGGGCCTCTTTGGATTTCCCCTGAAGAAAAGCATGGTGTTCAATCATACCAGTCATCATCAGCGTGTCACTCACGCGGCACGTCTTGAGCCTTCTCGCTCAAACCAAACCTGGCTGCCAGCTATCATGACAGACGAGTATAGATGGATGTGGGTAGATAGTATAGATATATCTCAGCCGCCCGCTTGCTTGGCGCGAGATGGCTGCTGTAATATATATAGCCCAGTTTCCTCAGGCCAGAGCCCAGCCTTGCGGGAGGATGGTGCCGGCACAGGTCGGGTCCAGATCCACGGCCAGAAGTGGGCGCTTCAGAAGTGGGCGGTTTTTTTCTTGCAAAGTAACCCTCTCACGGTGGGCATCGCGAGGTGGGGGATGTCGCGCCTTGAAGAGGGTGGATTGGCGTGGCATGACGAGGTGGATTTGGTGCCAACCTTCTGGAGCTGCCGAGCCACATCCCATCTGATTTGATTTGATTTGATTCTATTTAATGTGACCGGCGACTGGCGAAGCCAGCCACCACCTCCCGGGGGGTATGTCACGTGGGGGGCAGAGGCTACGTACTAAAT
>JAOYNC020046780.1:0-11540 GCA_025802115.2 Bertia moriformis
GGCGGCTGGCGCGGCGGCTGGCGCGGCTCGTCGGCCGATCGGCGGCCGGTGGATTCCGCATCGGCGGGGTCGGGCGGGCCCGAGGCCTCGACGTCGGCGCCCTCGGCCTGCTCCGAGCCGGCGGACCGCTTCTTGGCGGGCGGCGGCCGCTTGGGCTTTTCCTTCTTGGCCGCCATCTCGGCATGCCGCTGCGCGGCCTCCATCTGCTGCTTCTGGAGCAGGGCGATGCGCTCCTTGAGGCTGGTGGGCTTGGGCTGATCCTCGGCCTCGTCGCCGTCGGTGGACCCCCCCGGGAGGAGGCCCGCCTTCTGCGCATTCTCCCGCGCCTCGACCTCGCGCTGTTTGATCTCGGGGTCCTCCTCGCGGCGGTAGATCTTGGCGACCGGGACATCTCGGCCGGCCGAGGGGGGCACGTAGGCGTTCCGGCTCGGCGGCGGCGCGATGAACGGTTTCTTGACGAAATTGGCCGAGGATGAGCCGGGGGCGGGGCCGCCGGGCTTGAACGGCCCGATCGGCGCCGCCGCCGGGTTGTTGAACGCCGCGATCCGGTCTTGGAACGAACTGCTAGTCGGCTTCTCCGCGACTGGCGGCGGGGCCGGCTTGCCGCCGTTGCCGCCCGGTTGGGAGATGGAAGTCTTCCGAGCCGGCGGAGAGGTGGGCGCCTGGCCTGCAGGCCTTGCCATCCCGGCCGCCGGCGCCGGCTGCGGTGACTGCGGCGGAAGAGGGGGAGGGAGGGAGGGGGGGGCCGCAGTCTCGGGCTCGGTGGACCTTGTGGCTGGCATCGCCGACGCGGCAGAGGCGAGGGGGGCGGCCGCGGCCGGTGGCGCGTCGGACGGCGCGGGCGCGGGCTGCTCCTCGGCTGCAGCAGATAGCGGCTGGTCGTTTTGCTGCTGCTGCGGTGGCTGGTCATCCTCTTTCTTTTCGCGAGGCCTTGCTGGGCGCGGGGGGGGTCGCTCGTATCTCTCGACAAAGTTGCGCGGGAATATTCCCTGGTGGAGCTCGCCGTCGGGAGTGACGTATTGTCCCCCGTACCAATCCGGGTCTTCCTCATTCGTCACGAAGATGACCTGGCCGACGCCGAAAGCCAGGTCGTCCTCATGGCTGGATGTGTACTCGTACAGGGCCTTGACCTTGGGCGTTGGCGGTGGCATGGGGCATGGCCAGACGGTCCGTTGTGGTGGCATGGTGGCCGGTCCCCTCTGTCGCGGGGAACACACCGCCGGTCGGAAGTAGCAGAGAATAAGAGAAGAAAAGAAAAAGGGGTCCGGACGGAGAGCTGGGTTGGCAGACGCGACGCTTGTTCTGTCTTGTTTATGTTATCCCTCGTCAGTGAGGCCGATGACAACGTGGCCTGCGCGCGCTGAGGTCTGGGAGGAAGCGAGAAGACCGAGAAGAGGGGTTCTCTGGCTCTGGACGGTCGTCGGTCAGGTGCGTGTGTGGTGTGCGTGTGGTTGTGTGGTGTGTGTGGTGTGCGGTGGAGAGGCTGTGAGGGGGCAGGGGAGAAAGGCGATCTCGGGTACCCAATTAGTTCGGCAGGCCTGCCGTCGATCGAGGCTGCGCTGACAAAGGGCAGAGTGAGGTCGCCGTCCGGGAATGGACCGTGGCGACGACGAGGCCAGACAAGGACGACAATATCCAGACGGGCCTCGGAGCCGAATCGGGATCCCCTTTCTCTTCCCTTTTCGGTTGGTCGAGGTGTGTGTTGTGCGTTTGAGGGTGTGGGTTGGCAGTGGTGGTGGCGGTGGGTTGGTGGCAGCCAGCAGAGGCCAGAGGCGGTTGCTGGTGTTGGACGGCTGCTCCGGCTCTGGCGGCAGGGCAGGAGGCGGCAGGACAGGACAGGATAAGCAAAAGCCGACGTCAGCATTGGCGGATCACAGCCGGGACAGGAGCGCAAAAGAAGACGAAAAAAGGGGCGCGTAAGAAAAGAGGCTCTCACTGCCTCGCGGCAGGATTGTTTATTGATTTTTGATTACAAGAGACGTTTGAGCTGGCTGGGAATATTGCCAGGGCCAGCGCGGGTGGGACGTCAAGGCAGAGAATCAGTTTGTCTAGCCAGAGCTGATATAACGATGATGACGGCAAGCTGCTCTGAATACTGGCCGCCGCCGCTGCCGCCACCCACATATTGACGCGGCCGCTCGGTTCGCCTTTTCGGCGCACTGGACGAGCCACGTGATCAGAAGTCTCACCTCCGCGTCTTGATGTTGCACGTACTCGCCATCACTCAGCATCATCCTCGCGTCAACGTTGACAATCCGGCTCAGCGAGTGCTTGGGATTGCGCCAACCCACGTCGGATTCTAGCAGCTCGTGTTTCAGGGGTTGGAGTCGGGTCGGCCGCCCCGTGCAGTCATCGATCCGTCATCCGTTTTCGGCCTGCCGCCCACGTGCCTCCCAAGATGGCGGCCGATTTCGGGCCGGAATGGGCCAAGCAGCCCAAGGGCATCCTGAAAAAAGCACCTCCATCTTCGGCGGCGGCGGCCCCCGCCGGCGCAGCCGGGCGTGTGAGAGAGACCGAGGCCGAGCGCGAGAGGGAGGCGGCGCTCCGCCGCGCGGCCATCACCCAGCAGCGCAAGGAACTCGAGGCCGCCGTGCTCGACAGCCTCGTGGTCCTCTCCGAGTATCCGCTCGTGCAGGGGCCCGACTATTCAGCCGCCCGGCCGGCAGCCTCGGACGCGGCCGGCTTCAGGTCGCACATCCGGCTGTTTCAGCCCGGCGACTACGACGACCTGGTGGTGGAGCGGAACATCAACGGCCGGTGCGGCTACAGCCTGTGCCCGGTCCCGAACCAGAAACTCGGCAACGGCGTAAAGTGGAAGCTGGTCAACAAGGGCAGGGAGGACTTTGCCATCCTGCCGCGGGAGGAGATCGAGAAGTGGTGCTCCAGCGACTGCCGCCGCAGGGCGCTCTGGGTCAGGCTCCAACTGACCGAGACGGCCGCATGGGAGCGCGCCGGGGCGGCGGATATCCAGATCAGCCTGTATGGAGAGACAAAAGAGGACACCGCGGCCGCCCAGCCGCTGGCACGCCGCAAGCTGGATCACCAGCGCAAAACCGAGGCCGCCACCAGCGCGCTCGCGCTGGAGAGAGGCGACGCAGATGATGCAACTCAGCAACGGGGAGTCGAGGTCATGATTCGAGAACACAATGCCACCTTCAGGGAGCCAGCACAGCAAGAAGAAGAAGGCGAGGCCGGGGCCGAGGATGATGCCCATCTGCTCCTAGAGGGGTATCGGGTGAAGATGAACGTTTATACGGGCGGTAGGTAGCAGGCAGTTGGCAGTCAGCATGTCAAAGACGGCCCCGGGCGGGCCCGCCTTTGCTGCTAATCCAGCTACGTCCCCGGGCCTGGGAGGCAGTATCAACACACCAGATCATGCACGAACATCACAGCGGCCGAGGGGCGGGAATGGATAATGGCGATCAAGCATCATCCCCGGATCTCTCCAGAAGAATCAGCGACACCTGATGGGGCAGAATAGTTTCTTTCCGTTGGCCAGGCCAAACCGCACTCACTACCGTTGCTTTCCTTCCGCCCAATCGATTTCCCACTCACGCGCCTCCTCTCCGGGGCGCATCTTGGCTCAGTCTCTGCGGGGAGGACGGTCGGTGAACCGGCGTGGGCCACGGTCCTGCTGCTGCACCTGGCCGACCGGGATGACGTTGACCGGGATCTGGTCAAACTGCAGCGTGGCAAGGCATCATAAGTATCCGTCCGGCCATCGGTGCCAATCCGGCTTGTTGGGGGGGGGAAGGTGTAGATAGACAGGCGAAAGAAAGAAAGACGTACGCCAAGATGCTTCAGCAGTTCCTTGGTCTCCGTATCGATGTCCAGCTGGCCGGACTCGGAGTTTTGGGCGTAGTCCAGGGCCGAGACCTCGGGGACGTACTGGTCCTTGCGCTCGCGCTCCTCCTCCTGGAGTTTGAACGAGATGCCGCGTACCGGCCCCCGCTGGATTCGCTTCATGAGATGGGTCGTATAGCCGGCAATCTTGTTGCGCAGCCGCTTGCTGTGGGGGAATGCAGGGTCAGGACGGTGCTGTATCTAGCCAAAGGCCCGAATGGACAGCATTACCTCTGGAGGGGGAAGTAGCGAGGTCAGCATCTGTTGGTCTCGTAGCCAAGCCAGCACGAGGGCGGAAACGTACCGGAATGATGGCAATCTCATCGCAGATGCGCTTGTTGGTGTGGAAGTCATTGGTGAGCTGGGATTTGTTAGCACAGGTCGGCTTTTGTGGAACAAGATATCTGGCGCATCTTGCGCAGACGAGCACGCACCCTGGGGTAGAACCGCTCGATGATGACCTTGGAGGACTTCTTGACGGTTTTCGTCCTGACGCGACCCATCTTGCCGGTGTTGCGGAGGTAGAGTGGTGGTGGTGGTGGGCGGGTCGGTGGATGGCTCGGAGAAGAAGGCTTCTTTCCTGTTCCTTCTTTATTTTCTTCTCCATTTGAAGAGGGGAAAGCTGTGGCCGAGCGGTCACGTGATTGGGGTAAGGGGATTGGGTGGGCAGACAGCCAGGCAGCTGGCGGACCACTTATCCATGCGGAGCTAAATCTCCGGCTCGGTGTGGCTTTGCCCACCAGGTACACGGCCCAGGGCACCACGCTTCGTAGCGAGTGCTCAGGCTTATACTTGATGGGACTTGGTTTATTCCAAACTAAACTTGTCGCTCCCTCCAGGTCTTGCGTGAGGGGATGCCAGGCAGTCCCTGCTGGTGACGGTGGGGAAGTCCGGGAGCCATATCGGTATATCTCGCTGACGTCGCTATTTAATCATTGATCGGGCGGTGCCAATCGGCCCGCTACGTACCTGCCGTCCCATAGGAGGAATTCCGTCATTGCCAACGCCAGTATGAGATCATTTTGCGTAAAAGCGGGGACCTGGGCCCCAGTTCAGAGCTCGGCTGGACAACTACCATAAAACACGGCCAGCAAACCCTCCATTGAACTCCAAACCGCGCACCCAGCTCCAGCACATTATCCCAAACTGACCCGACACCTCCAAATCCGTCGCACCACCAAATCCGTCGCACGCAACCTTGATCATGTCTTCCAACACGAACCCGGGAAACTTTGCCAACCGGTAGCACACACCCTCCCCCGTCTTCCAGCTCTTCCGTCCGCCTCGTTCGGCTCATCTGACCGCTTGCGCCCCCACAGTCCGACCGAGGAGGTCCGCGAGATTGCCGCCAAGGGCGGCCGTGCCAGTCACTCGGGTGACTCTGCCGGCTCGGACTCCGAGAAGCAGTCGTCCTCCACCAACACGAACCCGGGAAACTTTGCCAACCGGTAGCACACGCTCTACTCCGTCTTCCTCTCCCCCATCCTCTTCTCTCCTGTCTTCCGGCTCTTCCGTCCACCTCACTCAGCCCATCTGACCGACCGACTGCCCCCAATAGCCCGACGGAGGAAGTCCGCGAGATTGCCGCCAAGGGTGGCCGTGCCAGCCACTCGGGTGGCTCTGCCGGCGCCGACTCCGAGACGCAGTCGTCCTCCACCAACACAAACCCGGGAAACTTTGCCAACCGGTAACACACACTCTCCCTCGTCTTCCAGTTCTCCACCCAACTCGCTCAGTCCATCTGACCGACTGACTGCCCCCAATAGCCCGACGGAGGAAGTCCGCGAGATTGCCGCCAAGGGTGGCCGTGCCAGCCACGGAATGGGTGGGTTTTTGAGAGCCCCGATAGCATGGCATCCGGGCTGATCGCTAATCCGGCGCAGCGGACTGATGCCAAGACCGGGAAGAGTGGATCCGGTCAGGGCTTTGCCAGCATGGATCCGGAGCGCCATGTAAGTACTGTCCACTGGTCCGGCTGCTCTTTAACTGGAAAGACGAGACTGATGGTTTTCGGTTCGCGAGGGTGGCATGAGGAGCGGATCGATCCAAGAGGAAGGGCCGCATAGGAGATACTAGCCACATCAGAGGTTGTGTCCTGATCGATTGCCCTTGGGCGGCACGCAGTTAGCCGAAATTCAGAGGCCGTACTTCTGATCTTGCTCAATCCTGCTGTGCCATTCCATGCATGCCCTCATGCCCTCAATCCGCCATTCCCATGGTACCATTTGCTGAAGAACTAGCGGGCATGTTGACTGGTGGATGAACCAGCTGGTCCGCCGAATTGAGTTTCGTGTCTCTTGTGCTCTGCTGTACCCAATGCCAACCGCCCATTGTCCACGAAGGAGTCGGCTGATATTGGAGTCAACCGTACATAGCAGTCCCCATGATACTGCCCGATGTTATTGCTGCAAGAATAAAACGCGACTTTTGACACCTGATCTCGAAGACAGATGATTGTTATCGTTCCCTGTTGGGGATCTGATCCGGTAACGATGAGCATTGCCTATATGATACCCGTCATCAGCCCCGGCTGCCGCCACCACGGCAGCACTTGCAAGCAGAGGCTTCATTCAGATGGACCCGTATCGGCCCTACCACTCATACTTCCCGCACCGCCACGATAGCCGCTCCGCCGACAAGGATGGAGTGTGGGAATGGTGTGGCAGGGATCGATCGGTGCCTGTTCAACGGAACCGGGGGCCGTATGGGAAGAGGAGCGAAGAGAAGCCAGCGGCATGGAAAGTGGATAGCGAGGACCTGCTGGTGGTTTGAAGGATGGCGGGTTAGGAGCCTACCTCATCGAGAGTGACAAGAGCGGTACAAATAAACTCATTCTACACCGATACTGACCCCCAGTTCAATCCTGTTCCCAACGTGGCCTTCGATCGCGAACCACGCGATGGGACCCGGACATGCAAGTGATGATTTGCTCCGCCAATGGCTCACTTCGGTTAGAGGGCACGCTGCAATCAAATCTACATGCTATGACCTGCTATGATGGTTGATAACAACCTAAGGCTGTGGGAGCTCCGTACCACCTCGGTGGCCTTCGAATATCAGTCGAATCTATCTGGGCCAGGGGGGTTTCGTTGTTGTGGAGGATGGACAGACAGAAGCGGAGCTGGCCGCCGTGCCATGGGAGAATATCAAAGAGCCGGTGGGGTCGTCGGTCGGCTGGCTAGCCGGCAGTGAAGATGTGGGCTGGTGATATGCGACCCCTAGGATTCCGAGGGGACTCCCGGGCCCGGCTGGCAAGCGGTGCACCGCCCTCCCACCATATACATCCAAAAGATCATACTGCCGTCCAGCGCATTGTCTGGCCGCCCATCCGTACCTTGTCCGCCAAGCCTCACACTGATACAGTCGCGCATCTATCAGCTGACCGACTCCCCCCCCCCGCCTCCCCTCTCCATTTCGACCAGACCGCCACCACCAAAGTAATTACGGGCTCCGAATCGCTCACATGGATCAGAATGGAGGTAACATCCACCAGAGCATAGCTCAGTTAGATAACCTGTGGTGTGTGGAAGTACTGGAGTCATTCTCGTATGGACTCGGCTGTCTAGTCGAAAGAAGCGGAGTGGTTGGTCAGCCGTTTGATGCCCATCTATATGGGCCACCAGCAGTAGCGACAGATCCATGGCGAGGGGGGAAGAGAATATAAACAGAAGTACCGGCCCCGAGTTTGTAGGGCAACTTGATAGAGATGCCGGACGCTGGCTCGCAGCCCTCTGCAAGCGGATCAGAAGCCGGATGTGCATCGTAAGATCTGTCCTACCGGCAGATTGACCCCGAGCGCGCAGTCAGGGAGTCGCGGGGTTTCAGGTGTGGCCGTGGTTACTGATAGATTCAGGAAGCTGATGCACTAATGTCCCTGGTCCTTGTCGGTTCGACCTACCGTCCTGAACATGAAGGATATTCGCACGGACATAAACACAATAGACTGCTGGTCCCTCCGGTACTTGGAATGATTCCGCCTCGTAAAGAGGGGTAGGAGAGATGGGGGTTGGAGGGGGGGGGGTCTGCCGCCATGGGAAGACTAATAATCAAACACCGGAGGAGTAATACAAGTCCCGAGAATCTGGTGAAGTACTTTCAACACTGGGTGTCTATGTACCATATGAGCTTGCACTTGTGCCTCCCCCCGCCCCCCACGGGGGTCCCCAAATGAATCCACAACCGATAGCACCTTGAACACCAGCGTCAGCTTCCCACTTGGGGTTGATGTGCTGAAGAACGGTCAGAAGAGGCGAAACTCGACTGCGCAGCCGTGGTGGAGACTGGGATCTCCACGGTTCATCCCTTCCCAGGCGGCGAGCACAAAGTGTGTATGCCGGAGTACAGATGAACTCGGAGGAAACTGCATGCATTTCTATATTGCAGATACAATTTGGACGAATCATCGACCTGGCCCCCTCACCCACCCACCCTCACCTCTCGACCCTCCCATCCCGCCTGCAAAATCAGTCAAACACGTCCGCGGCATACCGCACATTCTGCAGCCCAGCAAACCACTTGGCCGCCTTCTGCTCGTCCGACCCGGAGCTTTCCATCATCATCCGCACCATCACGTCGCGTGCCGCGTCGGCCACCGCCCTGGCGCCGCACATAAACACCTTGGCGCCCGCCCTCCAAAGCTCCGTCGCCTCGGCTCGGTCGTGCCAGAGCCGGTCCTGCGTGTACCGGCACCCGACGCTCTCCGCCCGCTCCGCATCCGTGCTGGCGCGGCTGTAGGCCCGCCGGACCGACACGGCCCCCTGCCGCTCCCACTCGTCGAACTCGGTCCGGTACAGGTCCTCGTCGCGGCCGCGGCAGCCAAAGAAGAGCAGCATGGGCGCCAGCCGGCCGCGGCCGGCCGCCATCATGGCGGAGCGCTCCTCGACGAAGGCCCGGAACGGGGCGATTCCCGTGCCGGCGGCGATGCACACTATCGGGGTCCCTTCCGGGTCGGCAGGCAGGTGGAACGCGGCCGGGCTGGGTCGGACCGCCACGTGGGCGACGTCGCCGGGCCCGAGGGAGGCCAGGTACGATGACGCGACCCCGATGTGGGCTCGCCCCTCGTCCGCGAGCGAGGGCAGGCGCAGCAGCGAGAACGTCAGGGTGGCCCGGCCCGGCTGGTCCCCCCGCAGCGGCGAGGACGATATCGAGTACTGGCGCGATCGCATCGGAGGCATCATGGAGAGGAAGGCGCCGACCGACAGGTCGACGGCCGGGAACCGCTCAAGCAGGTCGAGCACGGAGACTCGCCGGGCCGCCATCTCGGCGTCGTAGCCGTCTCCCGCGAGCCGGGAGAGCTCGGCGCGGGAGGGGTCGTCGCCCTTGGCGGCGGCGGCCTCGGCCAGCGCGAGCACGTTCCGGCGCGTGGCCACCTGGGCCAGCTCCACGTAGCTGCTCAGGATCTCGGCCGCGGACACGCCGCCTTCGACCCCGAGCGGCATGCCCGCCGCTGCCGCCGACCCCGGCCGCTGCCGCCCGTCCGCCTTGATGACGAGGTGCGAGTCGCGCGACAGGCCGAGCCGGCGCATCGCCCGGTGCACGCTCTCGGCCGGGTTCAGAGGCAGGACCGCGAGGTAGTCGCCGGCGGCGTAGGTCATGTCGTCCGGCAGGCGCAGTTCCAGGTGGTGCTTGGCCCGGTCGGCCGATCCGGTCGAAAGGGACTCGGCCGCGACGACCACCGCCGGCTGAACGTTTTGCCGCAATGCCGAGGTGCGCGGATGGACGACCGAGACGGTCATGGGGAGTGTGGTCGGGGTCGAGCCGTCGGGATCAGCCTCCTGGTGGCCGCGGGCCAGGGCCGGCCAGAGCACGTCAAACTCCCACGCCTCAAAGACGGAAAAGAGGTCGCTGCGGGACGCGTCGGCGAGCCCGGTGGCCGCGATCCGGCGGGCGCCGGCCCGCTCCAGGGCTGCGTCAACCCGGCGGGGCACCCGGTGGAAGGTCGCCGCCCAGTCCTTGTGGCCGCACCCGAATAGGGCGTAGTCGACCCCGCGCAGCGGCAGCTCCTTCTCGATCTTGAGGCCCTCGACCCACGCGACAAAGTGGCCGGCATTGTCGGGCGGCTCACCCTCGTACGAGGCAGTGATGATGATGACGGGGTGGGGAGGTGAGCCGCCGTCTCCGGCAGCGGGGAGGCTGCCGTTGGCACTGTCGAGGCAGTCAAGCTTGGCAACGGCAAAGCCGTGCGCGGGCGCGTCGGTGGCGATGCGCTGCGCCATCGTCTCGCACGTGCCGCTGTTGGACCCGTACAGGATCGTCAGCGGGGTGGCACCAGGGGGCACCGCGGACGCCTCGGCCGCCGCCGCAGTCGCGTCCTCGCCGTCCTCCTCTTTCTGCTGCTGCTGCTCGGCCGGGCCCGGCTGGCCCGAGATCCGCTTCTCGACTACTGTCGCTGTCAGGCCTGGCCGGAGGATCGCGCGCATGTAAAAGTCCTTGGGCTTGATCGTCAGCGTCTGCCGGACCTCGAGCTGGTAGTTGGGATCGTGCATGGCGAAGTTGAAGTTCTGCAGGAGCATGGCCATGATGGCGAGTCCCTCCTGCCAGGCGAACGGCTGGCCGATGCAGCCCCGGGCCCCGTTCCCGAACGGCTTGAACGAGTTGGGGAATCGGCGGGACCGTTCCTGGAAGGGCTCGTCCAGCATCCGCTCCGGTCGGAACTCGGCCGCGTCGGACCCGTACACGGCCGGGTCCCGGTGCAGCTTGGCGAGCAGCAGGGTGATGGTCTCGCCGGCGCGGACCTGGTACCGGCCGCCGCCGATCACCGTGTCATCCTTCGGCTGGACCGAAAAGGCCGAGATGGTGGGGCTCAGCCGCAGGGTCTCGCGCAGGACCGCGGCCAGGTAGCGCAGCTGCGACAGATGGTCGATCCGGACCGGGCCGGCGCCGATCACGTCGTCTACCTCGGCCTGGGCACGGCGGAACGCCTCCGGGCACCGGATCAGGTTGTGGCACGCGAATGAGAGCATCCCGGCCGTGGTCTCGTGTCCAGCGATCAGAAAGGTGATCAGGTTGTCCATGATGCTTTCGTCCGTCATCTTGGCCCCGGTCCGATGCCGGTCCACGCCTTCGAGCATGGCGGCCAGCAGATCATGGCGGTCCGCGCCGACGGCGCGGTCACGCCGGGCCTCGAGCACCTCCCGCGCGGTCGACCTCATCGTCTCGATGTCGGCCTCGTACTTGCGGTCGCGGGCCCGATAGATGAAGGCTGGCAGGGGCGGCCGCCGCGACCGCTCGCCCGACTCGACGAGGAAATCGCCCATGGCGGCGACAAATGGGTGCAGCTCTTCCGAGTAGAAGCTGTTGAACCGGTATCCCATGCTGCAGAGCGCCAGTGTGTCGAGCGCGAGCCGGGTGAAGTCGTCGGTGACCATGATGGCGGCGTCGGGGCCGCGGCGGGCCCACTTGAGGACGAGCTGGGTCGCGATGTCGTGCATCTCGTCGAACATGGAGGAGATGGGGCGCGGCCCGAAGGCGGGCACGAGGACGCGGTGCGCGATGCCCCAGGTCTCGGACCCGTGTTCGGCCGTGAACAGGCCGTCGTTGGTGCCATTTCTGACATGCTGGGGAGCCGGTAAGAAGGAGAAGGGGGAGAAGGGGGAGAAGGGGGAGAAGGGGGAGAAGGGGGAGAAGGGGGAGAAGGGGGAGAAGAGGGAGAAGGGGGAGAAGAGGAAGAAGAGGGAGAAGGGAGAGAAGAGGGAAGA
>JAOYNC020046883.1:0-11535 GCA_025802115.2 Bertia moriformis
GAGAGGTGCGGGGTGACCGCCCTGCTTTTCTTGCCAATGGCATCTTTTTCTTCAGCCGCCGCTTCCGCATCAGGAAACTCTCAAGTGGGTCCAGATTAGGGTAGGGTTCAACACCGTCTGGCTAAGAAGTACGGAAGCCTTTATACGCGCCGCCCCCATGGCAAACCATGACTGCAACTCGGTTGCTTGATTCATTTATTTTGAGGTGTGCTCTAGATGTAAATCCCAGCGCAAGCGGACTGATGGGAAACTTTGGCCCACCACTAGTTTCAGAATCCCCTCAAATATTTTGTCATCACCATCAATCTCACAATTGGCCTATGAAACCTGGTAAAACACCTGCCAAACCTGACTCACGCCTTTACATACAAGCGTCATAAACACCATCCCGTCCATCATCGCGCCCGCCTCGGCAGAGCGGCCAACCCCCCCTCAGCAGAGCGGCCAATCCCCGAGACCCGCCCACATCAACAATCATCTCGGCCAAATCAGGTTTGTATTTGTCCTCGTCATCGCCGTAGTGACTCGAGAATGAATTCCGACAGGGAATCAATTGTCTCGGCTGCCGTCGTTTGCGATGACATGAGATACAACACATTCCCCAGCACCCGTGCGTGCACGTTCCAGCTTCGCCCATGCGCGCCCCGGAACAGCTTGTCTCGCAGCCCGTGAGCGGCATTGGACCTGTATCCCTCGCTGCCAGAGACTCTAGCTGCCCGCCGACCGGCGGCGCTGTCCTCGCGTGCCGCCGCGCGAGCGTCGCCCCGCCCATCTCGAGTCTTGACCTGGATGGCCAGCACGGAACCCAACGCGCAGACGCCGTCAATCTCGTCCCGGCATGCCGACACCGACTCCAGGAAGGCCGGCGACCACACGCTCCAGATCGGATTGTTCGTCGCCGCCGCCCGCTCCTGCCCGTCGCCGTCGGTCCACTTATGCTTGAATTGCGCCCACGCGCCGTCCGCGTCCAGGCGCTGCATCGCGCTGATGCTCTCGACCGCGACGGAGCAGCCGACCGGGTTTGCGGTGTAGCTATGCCCGTGGAGCAGGGCGTCGACCTTGTCCTCGCTCTCAAACGCGCGAAAAATGCTCTCGCTGGCCAGGGTGGTGGCCAGAGGAACGAGGCCGCCCGTGAGGAGCTTCGCGTGGACAGAGATATCCGGATCCACGCCCAAGAACGACGCCGAGGTGAAGCGACCGAGTCGATAGATCCCGGTGAAGACCTCGTCAAAGATGACGGGCAGGCCGGACCAGTCCTCGGTCCCATCGGCGGCCTTGGGGTACCTGGTCGTTGCGGCGGCGGCAGTGTCGGCGGCAGTGGCCTCACCTGAGAAGAGATGCGGGGACTGGCGGACAACGTTGACAAGTGTGCGCTGGAAGAGCGGGTCACTGAACCAAGCACGGGACCGGTGAGCAATTGCGAAGGACGGGGAGTCGGCGGGGGTGGAGAGTGGGGGAATGGCCTACACCAGACGCATGCCTCCAGCCCCCAGCAGGACCGGCTCGAGTATTAGGGCGCCAAATCTCTTTTTCTGTGCCCGGAGCTCTGTCAGTCTCTCCCGAATGAACCGCTCATACCGTCCGCCGTCCTCTCCCGCGCTCCGTGCTTCCATGTCGAACACGTCGGCGAGCCTCTCAAGCTCTCTGGTCGGGCCCAGAGCGGCTTGCAGCGGCTCGGGAACCTGGATCGTCCATCTCTTGTTGACCATCTTGACCGTCGGATAATCGAACCAGAAGCCCCGGCCCCTATACCATTCCGTCATCTCGTTGAACGCCGACGGCTCGGTGCAGTCCATGGCCCCGATCGTGTCTCCGTGGTAGCTGCCGCTGAGTCCAATCACGCCAAGCTCCTGGCCTGGATCCCAGCCGTACCGCAGTCGCGCGGCGCGCAGCGCCATCTTGATGCCGATCTCGACTCCCGTCGTGCCGTTGTCTGAGAAGAACACCCGAGACAGCCGCGCGTTGTTTGATGCGGTAAGAAGCAACTCGGCCAGGCGGAGAGCGGGCTCGTGGATGGCCTCGGGAAACATCACGTGGCCGTAGCGGCCGGCCGCGTACGCGGCCGTGAGCGAGAGCTGCGGGTTGCCATGGCCCAGCCCTTGGGTCCACCAGGACGCTGAGCCGTCAAACGACGACCTGAGCATGGATCGGGATGATTGCGTCGTCTCGTGGGCGGTCGCTGTTGGCGTCGCTGGTGCTGTCGGTGATGCTGCTGCTGCTGGTGCTGCCGCCGCCTCGGCCGCCGTGTCCGGGGAGTCGAATGTCTGAAAGAAATCACCGCTGGCAGAGTCGATCGGCGTGATCTTCTCCGACCGGAGCAGTCCGTGCTGGGTGAACGGGTACCAGATCCGGGCGTGCGCATCGCTCGACATGGTCTCCAGCCGGCGGATCCGCTGCTGCCGGCGCTCGTCCAGGCACGAGAGCACCTGCCCCATCGCCGCTGACCCTCGCGCCTTGTCGTAATACCCGTGCATGTGCTGCAGGTCTTCCGCCACATCCCCTCTCCGCTCGGGCGGGGGGGCGTAGGTCTGGCAGAGAATGCCGAGCTTGTCAAAATAAGCGGCCAGGTAGTCGTGGTTTCGGTATTCGTCATTGTCAAAGAGCAGCACCGCCTCGACATCGTAGCCTCTGATCCGGAGAGATTCGAATGCGCTGACCGTCGCCGATATCCCGCCGAGTCTCGAGTCTCCGACCAGGATGGCGGGCGCCCGCAGCGGGCGGTAGAGATCGGCCTGGGACAAGCCCGAGGGGCCGGGCGAATTGACCCCGCCCGCCGTTTCGATGAACAGCCACCCCGGGGCCTGGCCGCGTCGCGAGGCAAACTCGCTCACGTCCCTGACCAGAGTCTCGTCCGAGGGAACGGGCTGAGAAGACCAGGCAAAATCAGTTGACCGGACCGCCCTCCCAGTCTGCTGCACAGACACTGCCTGCTCACCATGTCGGACCGCGCCGCCGCGATGTGTGGGCTGACTGCGTCATCAAACTGATACAGACAGTGGCTCTCGAACTGGCTTTCGGCCTGCCGGCGCCGCGCAGAGTCGCGGGACAGGAACCTGCGGATGAGACTGGATTGTGCATGTGAGACGGGCTGCCATTCCACGTGCGTCGCCGCTTCCTCGTCTCTCGCTGGGGAACGTCTGGAGTGGGGGTCGGCATCAGCTCCTGAGTTGGCGTTACCAAGCGGTTGGGGTGCGGTGCGGAGCGGGTCCTACACTTATCGTCGGCCTGCTCCGCCGGCCCGGTGGACACCGGCTTCAGATAACTGACTCTCTCTTCGGGCCATCGATGACAGGCCGCCTCGCACAGGAGGGTGGAAAATACTGTCTTGCCAATGTCGGTATTGGAGCCCCACATCTGGTATACCCGCGCCGTGCGCCACAAGAGCCCGCCAACGGACGCCATGGCGCGCGGGCGGAGGGGTGGATACGACCCGATCGCGCACACGCAGCGGAGCCGAGACTTGACAGCGGACGCGAGGGCGCGTCTTCTCTTGGGAACTGGCCGAAGCCGGGATTAAACAAAACCACCAGCAGATCAGGTTCCGAATCAGATGCCCGCCGTGCTCGCCGTAGTCTCATCCCGCAGGGTACTGATTGTGGATTCCAGGGAGGCGCGAGATTGGCTAGCTGAAGGTGCAAGTGCCTCGTCAGAGTTTTCCACGCCAGAACCCCGCCACCCCCCCCACAGATAGCCTTTCCCCTCAACGACACACCCCTGGACCTGGCCAGCTTCAGCCGGCCCAGCAGCAGCTTGCGAAAGCTGAGGGCTAAACGTAGATACTACTACCGGATTGCTTGTTGTTGTTGTTGTTGTTGTCGTCGTTGCTGCGGTGGTGGTGATGGCGGTAATGTCTGGTCAGGGGCACGTGCCCTAACTATCCACGTGCTCTCGCCGACCTTCATCCTCATCCCATTGTTCACGAAGTGGAGATAGACACATGGACAACTCCCCGAACAGCTGCCGGCCATCCTCCTCCCCGCACCTTGGTTGCTGGAGACTCGTCATCGACCTGTTTCGTCCACCATGGCGGGCCGGTCGGCCGAGCCGGCCGAGCCCTGGAACCGACCATCGGAGGCCTCATTCCTGTACATGTCATGAATTTTCTGCTCCGCCATCGTCAATTCCTGCCCTGGTCGCGCTGCCGTCCAGACCAGCTGCCGTGTCGGACTCGTTGTATCTCTCTCATGCGCATATCCGCACTTACAACCTCGGATCCCTTCAGCCTACAAAGGGGGGGAGGGCGGAGGGGGGGGCTGCGACTAGGATCTTAAACCAGGGGCCGATAGTTGATTCCGGGCCCAGACCTCGACCGACTCGACCCACCAGGTCTTGATGGGTAGCCTGCTCCGCTATCGCTCGTTGCCGCAGTGCCGGGCCAGCCAGCTGTCTTTTCCGTCCGAGCCATCCATGTGCTCATTGGGGATTGGGGCCTGGCCAGAGATCCCTCGATCTTCTGACTCTGGATTGCCCAAGACATATCAGAGCGCGAGACCGCAAAAGGGCCGAATAAGACCTTGGACATGGCAGGGAGCCAGCCCCGGCCCACTGCTCTCGAGGCCACATTTGCGCGCCTCCTCGACCGGCGCCGCTCGCGATCCATGCTGCGCCGCCTGACCATCGCGCCCCCCGAGTCGGTCGATTTTTCTTCCAACAGCTACCTGTCGCTATCGACTCTGCCTGCTGTGCGCGCCGCCTTCCTCGCGCTGGTGCAGGACGCGGCCGGTGCCGGCGCGCCTGGCCACGAGCCGCTCGCGACCCACCACCCCGCCAACCGGCTGCTCGGCTCCGCCGGTTCCCGCCTGCTGGACGGCAACTCGGCCCTGGCGACCTCGCTCGAGTCGTCCGTCGCCGCCTTCCACAATGCACCGGCCGGCCTGATCTTCTCATCCGGCCTCGACGCCAACGTCGGACTGTTCAGCTGTGTGCCCCAGCCCGGCGACGCCCTCGTATACGACGAGCTGGTCCATGCGTCAGTCCACGACGGCATGAGGCTGTCGCGCGTCCCGCCGTCGTATCGGATCCCGTTTGCGCACAACGACGTCGCCTCGCTGCGGGCCGTGCTGGCTCGGCTGGTCGGGGAGGCGGGGTCGGAGGCGGGGGGGGAGGCGGGGGGGTGCGACGGCCTCGGATTCGGAACCGGTCGGCGCAGCATCATCGTCGCGGCCGAGACCGTGTACAGCATGGATGGCGACGTCGCGCCGCTGCGCGAGATCGTCGAGGCGGTCGAGCAGGCCCTGCCGGCCGGCAACGGGTACGTCATCGTCGACGAGGCTCACGCGACCGGACTGTTTGGCCACCGGGGCCGCGGTCTGGTGTGCGAGCTGGGCCTGGAGGCGCGGGTCTTTGCGAGAGTACACACGTTCGGGAAGGCGCTGGGGTGCTCTGGCGGTATTGATTTTGCTTCTTGCTCCCTGACGTAGCCCGAGGGTGGATCGAGCCCATGCCCTGCTCCTCCCCCCGTCCCTGGTGAAAAAGAACAGGTGCTGACCTCTACAGCCATCGTCCTCTGCTCGCCCGTCATGCGCGAGTACCTGATCAACTATGCCCGCAGCCTGATCTTCACCACCTCCATGCCATTCGCGTCGCTGGCCGGCATCAAGGTGGCCTACGATTTCATGTCCAGCGGACACACTGAGCCGGTGAGAACATGGCCGCCCTTACTCAGCCAGCAGAGGTTTCTGACTACGGTCTGGCGACGGCCCTGTCGGTGGTCCCAGCTTCGCGCCCGGGTACTCGCCCTCTCCGTCCGGCTGCACGCCCTCCTCGCCGACCTCTCGGCCGAGTTCCCGCCCGACCTGGTCAGGGTCGGGCCCGACAGGCCCCGGTCCCCGATCGTGCCCGTGTTCACGGCCCACCCGCGCAGCCTGGCCGAGCATTGTCAGCGGGCCGGCTTCGTGGTCCGGCCCATCGTCGCGCCCACCGTGCCGGCCGGCACGGAGCGCGTGCGTGTCTGCCTCCACTCTGAGAACACGGTGGCTGAGATCCATGACTTGGTTGCCGCGATAGCGGGGTGGGCGCAGGGTAGAAGACGCGGCGAAGCTGGGGGGGGACACAAGGATACACCGCAAGAGGCCACCGAGCGGAACATGGTTCCGCCCGGGGATCACACTGCTGCTGCTGCTGTCGCCGCCGCCGCCGCCGCCGCAGGTAAATCAAAGCTGTGATTCGCCCCAGGGAGTGAAATGCAGTATACACATCAGGGTACCCTCGCGAATGGATCAATATAGCGGCCACAAATCCCTCTATAACCAACTGTCACGCCGCCACCTCGGGCCCCCTCTCAAACTCGAAGCTCTTCATCGGCGCCAGCCCCCACCGGCCCATCATGTCCTTGTCCTCGTCCCAGCCGTTGCACTCGGTCGTCAGCATCTTCTCGCCCGTGAAGATGGCGTTGGCGCCGGCCATGAAGCAGAGCGCCTGCTTCTCCTCCGACATGGTCTTGCGGCCGGCCGCGATCCGGATGATGGTGCGCGGCATCACCAGCCGGGCCGTGGCGATGGTGCGCAGCATGCTGGCGAAGTCGACCGGCTCGCGGTCCCCCAGCGGCGTGCCCGGGATCGGCACCAGCGCGTTGACGGGGAAGCTCTCGGGGTGGGACGGCAGCGTGGCCACGGCGTGCAGCAGCCCGACCCGGTCGCCGGCTTCCTCTCCGAGCCCGAGGATGCCGCCCGAGCAGACGGCCAGGCCGGCCTCGCGCACGTGCGCCAGCGTGGCGAGCCGCTCGTCGTACCGGCGCGTCGTGATGATGGACGGGTAGAACTCGGGCGAGGTGTCGAGGTTGTGGTTGTACGCCGTCAGGCCGGCGTCCCGGAGCTCCCGCGCCTGGCCGGCGTCGATCATCCCCAGCGTCACGCACGCCTCCATGCCGAGCGCCCGCACGCCCTCCACCATGGCCTTGACATTGCGCAGGCTGTTGCGCCGGCCGCGCATGTCGCGCCAGGCCGCGCCCATGCAGAACCGGGTGCTGCCGTTCTCCTTGGCCACCCGGGCCGCCTCGAGCACCGACTCGACTGTCTCAACGCGCCGGGGCTCGACCCCAGTCTGGTATCTGGTCGACTGCGCGCAGTATGCGCAGTCTTCGGTGCAGCCGCCGGTCTTGATGTTCATCAGCGTGCACAGCTGCACCTTGGCAGCGTCGTGGAACCGGCGGTGGAGTGTGCCCTGCGATGTGGACAGAGAGATCAGCTCGGGATTGCGGCCGGCAGCGTAGAAGCGGGATGAAGACGAGAGGAGCGGGGGGATGATGGATGGGTGGCGGTCGGTCGGTCACCCACCGCCTGGAACGCCAAGTCCATCAAAGGGTGGTGGTAGATGGCCGATATCTCACGCCTAGTCCAGTCGTTCCGGACCGCCGTCGCGCTGACAGCCCGGCTGAGGATCTCGCGCGCATCATGGTCGCTGGCGGCCTCATCTGGCGGCGCTGGCGTTGCTGGTGGCGCGCGCACTGGTCCCACGGGCTCGTAGATGGGCCGTCGAGATTCGGCCGGTGCCGCCGCGGTGGCAGCAGCTGCGCCGGACATGGTTCGGGCCCATCCGCGCCGCCCGAGGCTGCTGTTCGGGGCACCGAGCGCTTTCCCTCGGACCCCTACATGGGTCGGGCTCCCCGCCAGGGCTTGCCCTTGGATCCAGACTCGCCTGATCGGCCTCATCGTGCTCTCTGCCTCTCTATTCTGGTCTGGTCAACGACGTCTCGAAACCGACTGACTGGATTGGGGGGGGGTTACTTGTTCGCTGGTACTAGAAGCATGTCGAGGACGAGCAATGCGGTCTAACAACGAAGAATGCTGAGTAACAAGATGCGGGGTCAAGCTCGAATCACCATGTTATTCCCGGAACCGTAGGATTCAATTATTCTCCTCAATTCGTCCATCGCGATCGAATACGGCCCCGAACAACATCCCCGACTCGGTTCTGCCGCCCTCTGCATATGCTGCCAGTCACCGCACCGGCAACGTCTTGACCGGGACGAGAAAGCTGGATCAGGCAGACTTGTCTCTCTTCCCCCCTTTAACTCGGGGCCGGCTTGTAAAGATTGCCCCGCCGCTCCGTCGAGCAACTGATAATTCGTCGAGACTATGGGTAGTGGTAGTGACTTTGGTGCCACCGACGGTTGCTGTATTACCTCAATCCACTCTTGTACCCCGGTTTCTTTTCCGTGGTGACAACCGACATGCAAATCCCCTGCCTCAGGGGAATCTGACATGAGGACAGCTCCGACCGGCCGGTGGGCCCAACAGCGCGGACTTTGGGCCCTCAACTCCGTCAGCTCCGTCAGCCCCGTTAACCCCTCCGTCATCATCAGCCAAGTCCCCCGTCTTAAATGATGGATGGCCGGGCCGGGTCCGTGCCTCTGCGAAATTTATTTACATACACCTTGCCCATCGATTAATCGTCAGCGCCCCGTGTGCTTCTTCCTTCGGTTGGCTTGGCCGTCTGGCAGCACAAGGGGCGCGCCAAACCGAGGTGAAGGAACCATGTCCCTCAAGGTTCCGCCCGAGTCATCGGCCGCAGGCTTGCCGCCCCCGACAACCCCGCCGTCGCTCCACCCCGCTCCGGAGGAGCCGTACAGCATCTTTGACAGGCGCCAAAAGGGATTAATCGTCTTGATTGTCTCCATCGCTGCCACCTGTACGTCGAGCTTGCATTTCGCGCCCGCTCCTCGACTCGAGGCCCGTCCCCCTGCCGTCATCGTCCACCTGACCACCGGCCACAGTCTCTTCGTTCGCTTCCAACATCTACTTCCCCGCCCTCCCCGCCATCAGCCGCGACCTCCATGTCTCTGTCGAGCTCGTCAGCCTCACCGTCACGGCGTACCTCATCTTCCAGGGCCTGGCCCCGAGTCTCTGGGGACCCATCTCGGATGTCAGGGGCCGCCGGGTCGCCTACTGCGGCACCTTTTTGGTCTTTTTGGCAGCATGCGCCGGCCTGACGGCGACCAGCCACTACTCCGTCCTGGTCGTGCTCAGGTACCTCCAGAGCACGGGAAGCGCGAGCACCATCGCCATCGGGTCTGGCGTGATTGGCGACATCACGACCGGGGCCGACCGCGGTGGATACATGAGCATCTTCCAGGCCGGGCTCCTCATGCCCGTCGCGGTCGGGCCGGTGATCGGAGGCGCCCTGTCCGGGCCGCTGGGATGGCGAAGCGTCTTTTGGTTCCTGACTATCTACTGCGCCGTCTTCCTCCTCCTGCTCATCGCGCTCCTGCCCGAAACGCTGAGGCTCATCGTGGCCAACGGCGCGAGGACCCCGCCCGGCCCGCTGGCGAGATATCCCCTGATCTTTTACCAGCGCACCACGCGCACGAGATGGGATCCTCTACCGGATGACGGGGGGGCGGCCGCCTCTGGCTCCCGGAGGCGCATTGACGTCGTCGGGCCTCTTCGCATCCTCGCCAGCCGGCATGCCGCCCCCATCATCCTCTTTCTCGCCGTCTACTACGCCGTCTGGCAGATGAGCATCACCGCCATGTCGATTCTGTTTGCCACCCACTACGGGCTCTCCGAGACCCAGATCGGCCTGACCTTTTTGGCCAATGGCGCCGGCTCCATCATCGGGACCTTTGTGACCGGCAAGGTCCTCGATCTTGACTACGGCCGGGCCAAGGCGAGGCACGCCATCTCGGCCGATCCGCGCTTTCTCGAGCACGCTCGGCTGCGGCTCGTCCCCGTCTTTTCGCTCCTGCAGTGCGCCTCCATCGCGCTCTTTGGCTGGACCGTTCAGTTTTCCGACCACGTCCACATTGCGGTCCCAATCGTGTCCACCTTCATCACCGGCTGGACTGCAATCTCGACCCAGTCCCTGATCATGACCTATCTCGTCGATGTGTTTCCCGATCGGAGCGCGGCCGCGAGCGCCAGCCTCAACCTGGCCAGATGCCTGCTGGCGGCCGGGGGCACGAGCCTGGTGATGCCCTTGGTGAGTGCCATCGGGGTGGGGTGGGCGTTCACATGCTGCGTGGCGGTGCAGCTTGTGGCCCTGCTCGGCCCGGCCGTGCAGTGGAAATATGCTGCTGGCTGGCGGGAGAGCGCCGAGAGAAGGAGGGACCGGGCCACATAGAATATTGATAGCGTCGAGTTAATTTGACCCCGCAACATGGACGACTCGATCATTCCCCTTTTGGCCTCTGCTTCTTCCGTCGTCTCATCTTGATATTCACACGGACGCATCCGATAACCCGCACAATTGGGTGCCATGGCATGGCCGACTCGAACCCGCCATCGCAGAGCAGCGGTTGTCACGAGGGTCACAAGGGGCGAGATGGGAGATGGTCGTTGCTGAATTGGGCCGGTGGCCTCGAAATCGCCGATTTCCTGCATCCTTCCAGACTTTTCCCATCCCGGGCGGCGGCGGGTCGGGAGCAGCAGCAGCAGATCATCAGCCTGCAAGAGGCTGACAACATTCAGCTGCGCTGCCGGCAGGTGGGGTGGGCTGGTGGCCAGGTGGTGCAGGTGCCACTACGTCACGCCGTTCTTTTTGCTTGCTCCTCGGCGGCTTCCCCACCTACTTGCTGCGCTGCTTCTTTCCTGCCGCCGCTTCTCTTCCTTCCTCCTACCCACACCGCGCCCGCTCCCAAGCTTTTTATTACCCCAACCGACCGACCAACCGAGGAGCTCTCCGACTACAGCCGATTGATCGCAATTCGACTGCCTCGCACCCGGCTTGGCCTCGTTTACAATCTAGTCCGAATTCGCACCCGTACACGGGATCCTGTGCCGTTTCGCATCATCATATTCCACCCGCCAAAGGTGTCGCGTTGCGCAAGACAATGTCGCAGCCCCAGCCTCCCACCCTGATCAATCTCCCGCCGTCGGGGTCGGATACCCCCCCGTCCGAAGCGCCGTATGCAGATCCATTCGTCCATCGCATCCGCCCGACCCTCGGCTGCGAGTGCGCGCTGACCAAACCTGCTCTCCTCCTTCCCCCCTCAGCGGCACGCCGACCAGCGCAACCACGTCTCTGTCGGCCCTCTCGACCACGGCGACAAAAGACGGCCACCGGGGCCACATCAACCATGACCCCCTCCGGCGCGCCCATGCCCATCATCCGTCGACGACCTCGCTCGAGGCCGAGCGCGCCGACAGAATCTCGCGACTCGCCGGCCTCGAGCGGATGCGCGCCGCGCCCCCGCAGCAGCCGCACGGCCCCGCCTCGGCCACCGCCGCCTCCTCGTCTCTCTCCCCGCAGTCCACCCCTCCGGTCTCGACTCAGATTTTCCCCCTCAACTATCCGCCCAGCCAGGCCCTGACGCCTGCCTATTTTGACGCCCAGGGCCAGCCCGTCGCCGCGCCCACCAAGCTGAGCACAACCGGCACGGTGAGCGCGACCAGCGCCGGCGGCAGCCGCGAGAGCGACGGCACGGACGAGAACCGGACCACGACCGACGATGACATGAGCGCCACTGATGCGGCCAGCATGGGCCCCATGATGGCGGGAGATGCCATGGACGAGGATGTGCCATGTAGAATCTGTGTCGGGGCCATTTTCCAGAACCATGAAACACCGACCGCAACCAACTGACCAATATAAAACCGA
>JAOYNC020046983.1:0-11525 GCA_025802115.2 Bertia moriformis
GGGGGCGGCGGCGGCGGCGGCGGCACAGGCGGAGGGGGGAGACCGAAAGAAGCAGGAGGCGGACCGGCAGGAGGGGGAGGCGGCGCCCAGCCTGGGGGGGGCGGCGGCAGATGGGGCGGCAGCGACATGGCGGGAGGGGGTGGGTGTGATGATGGGGGGTGGAGGAGGGCGGAGGTGGGACGAGGGTTATGTTGGTGGTGGTGGTGGTGATAATGCTGTTATGGTGGTGATGGTGGTGAGATCGGTCAGGACAAACACGTCTCGGCCACAAGACGCGCAGCCGGGTCTGGACGGAGAGAGGTTGGCAGATTAGGGAGAGCGGAGGTTATGATTTATCTAGATCAGCCCGGCCCGGCTCGCACTCCGGTTCGATGCAGCAGCGGATACAGCGGGTGCAGCTGAAAAGGCGGACGTCGGTGGTTCGAGGCGTGGTGATGAGTGGTGGGAGCAAGCAGAGCAGCTATTTTTTCTAGGAATGGTATTGCCAGTATGGTATCTGATTGGCTACGGCTGAATCTCGTGATGGGATCGCCGGTATGGTATTTGATTGGCCACGCTGAATCACGTGATGCTGGGTGGCCAGGGGCGGCATCGTTGAGTCTGCTCCTGGGTTCCTCTGAGAGATTAGGAGCGGGGGGGTCGTCGGGGGTTCTTTTCTGCCCCGTGCCTCGAGGGAGTTTGAATACAAGGCGGCAGTGAGGCCAAGCCTTTCCTGAGGGGATCTACTGGAACATGCTTCGAGGCCCGGGTCAATTCATTTCATGCTACTTGTCCATGGCAGCTGTTCTGGCGTGTGCGTTTTCTGCTGTCCCGAGTTGTGCAGGAAAATGGCCAGTGGCTGCTTCTGACATGGGAGGGTCGCGGCGGCCAGATGGAGGAGAGGACCGGCCCGACAGTGTTGACTCGGGAGCCGTGCAAAGAAATCCAGCCCCAGTCGACCAATGGCTGCAGCAATGTTGGTTCAACGTCAACTCCGACCGGCCATTCTCGATGGCCGCATCCTCCGGCATGAGGTTTCCTTTCGCAGCCGGCGGCAGCATGATGGGCAGCGGCGTCGGTGAGCACCCAGTCCAGACAGACGGCGGCGGACATGTCCGGCCCGTCTCAGTTTGCGCCCAATCATCCATCTATCTCACCGGCTGCTCAGCTTTATAAATGGCACGGGGGTGGTTTCTTTTCCCCCGAGCCCTCCCCGACTGGGGAGAGGCTGGGAGTGGTCGCCCTGCCACTGACGCGGATGGGGGAGGCCTCTCATGCCTGCCTGCCTGCTGTTGTCACTATTTCAATGATCCGGAAGGTTATATAACTGCGGCCCACTACTTGAACTTATCAACGAGACTGTTGGCGGACTGGGCGAACACGGCGCGCGCTGACCAATCAGGCGGGCGCGCGCTGGCCCATAGGCGGGCGGATTGTACTGAGCCGCACCGAGCCGGGCCGGCTTCGAGCTCGCGGTTGTCGTGTCGCGACACCAGCAGCAGCAGCAGCGATTACTAGCGACATCAGCAACGAGAGGCCGGCCGTTTGGGGCCATTTCACCCCGTCATGAGGGCACGGTCGGCAGCCCGCTTCCAACACCAAGCATGCTTCTATAGCTCAGTTGGTTAGAGCTTCGTACTAATATCCATCAGATGTTAGTGATGCGGAGGTCCTAGGTTCGAGCCCTAGTAGGAGCATCATGTAGTCTGGGTCACCATGCCTGGATCTGTCGGGCATAACGTCCTGCGCAGATTTTTTTTTCCATATATTACCAGATTGATATTTTTATCGACCCAATTCATCCGGGGCACCGGATGTTTCGGACACTTGTTTCTCAATCATCGAGGGTGCGGCTGCTTCAGTTTTGGCGGCGAGTGATTCTGATTACATCTGGGATGGCCCGACGTCATCCGTTCCCAAGTGCTCCCCCCAGCGCGACGGACAACCTGATCGACCCGCGGCGACCGCCCCCCCTCCCCGCATCTATCTCTCAAGGAAATCCTCAAGACCCAATTTGCGGCCGCCAGCGCTCCCCCCGTTTTCCCTGGGTTTCCGCCCGCGACCGTTCCAGAGGTTGATGGGATCGCAAGCCGCATCGATCAATGGCCGCTGCGCAGGCCGGCTCGAGCCGGGACCTGAGCCGCTATGGGCACACAGGGAACAGGGAGCAGAAACGGAGCAGACACACACCCCAAACAGACACACCCCAAACAGACACACATACACCCCGAACAACACACGTACACGCCGAACAGACACATCAGGCATGTGGCAGACCGGTGGGGGGGGCAGGGGGCAGGGGACGCTGCCCCCCTCCCTCCTCGCCAGCGGCCCCATTTTAGATCCGCGGGCGAACGGGGCGATCGAGGGAGACAACGCGAGCGGAAGGCTATCGGTGGTGTGGAAGAACAGTCGTGTGTGACGGGGGGGGGTGGGGGGTGCAGAATCTCGACGATATCGGCCGGACGAGGAAGGGCGGCGGCGGCGGTGGTGTGAGCAAATTGTTTTTTTCCACGTCCTGCCTGGTCTCCCTCAGTCTGGCCAAGTGCCCGTCCGCCGGCCCTGACTGCCTGCCCTGACTGCTTGCCCGCCTGCCTGCCCGCCACCCCGCGACCGGCTTTTTCATGTCCCCCCGGAGAGAACATGAAAAGCCGGCGCGTGCGATGGACAGTTAATCTGGTCATCATTGGAGGTGCCGAATTGAGAGGCGGGGATACGGCAGACTACGGCAGAGGAAATGTGGGGTTTGCTTTTATCATTTATATCATCTAACCGCCCATTTTTCCGTTTTCCCCGCCGGCCGATGCCATTTGATGATTCCCGTCCCCACCCACCACAACACCATGGAACCCACGGCCCCCCATTCCCTTGGCTTTTGGCGCGCTGGAAAGGCCCTGATTGCGCAGTATGTCGGGTGTAAAATAAAAGAAGCATGTAAAAAGAAGAACCATCCGGTGGCCGAATTCCGACCAGTTTCATCAATCATCCATCCTGCTTTTTCCCCGAGGTGGCGGCCGTTGGGCTCGCCGCCCGCGAGGACAGCGGCGTCGGGTCGATCGACGGCCCCTGCTCGGGGGAGAAGACGCCGTCCCCAGAGCCGGGGCGCGAGCACGAGCACGACGACGACGGTGCGGCCGGCGAGGGGAGCGGCGCCGCCGCGTCATCGCTGGGGTGCACAACGACCGCGGCCGCCGACTCGCTCGCCGACTGGATCGCCACCCGGGCCGTCGGGATGGCCGACGGGGGCGCCGTGGCGAGCTGGTCGCGATCAGAGCTATCTTGGTAGTCGCATTCGTAGCCGTCTCCCTCCTCCGGGCCGCCGCCACGGTCGGCGGCCGGGAGGAGGGACCGCAGCTTGCGGTAGAGCGTCTGGTAGTGGTCCTGGTCCAGCAGTGTTGTCGGCCCGCGCGAGGCCGCGTTGCTATCGCCGGGGTCCATGCCCTCGTCGCGGCCGCCCCCTCGGCGGGTGCTCCGACGCTGCAGGCCGACGCCGACGACCTCGAACTCGACGTCTCCGCCGCCGCCGTCGGCCTCTTCGTCGTCAGCCCCACCCGCCCTACGGGGCCGGCCGGCCCGGTCGCGGAATGGCTTAGGCGCGAAGAACAGCTCAGTCTCACGGAACGAGCCGTATTCGGCCGCAGCGGTCGCCGTGACCGAGCCATAGTCGCTCCCCCCTCCCGTCCCCGGGCCCTCCCGGCAGCCGGCGAACCGATGTTGCTCGAGGTACCGCAGCGGGTTCCGGGGGCGCTCGGGCGGGCTAAAGTGGAAGATGAGCGGGGTCGGGCTGGCGGAGCGGTCCGAGAGGTCGGTGTCGTACTCGCCGTCGTCCGAGTCATCCGCCGGGATCCAGTAGAGAGCGCTGGGCCCACACATGGGGGTGAAGTCGACGCAGGCTGCCATGATGTCGAGGACGTAAGCGGGCACGACGACGAGGACTGAGACTGACAGGCAGGAAGGTGATGGTGATGGGTATCGACCTAGCCAGAGGGCGAGAGGGAGACCACATGGTTTTTAACCCCCGGTGGGGCGCCCCTGATGGAGCCGGGAACATGCTGGGGCTGGGCAGCCATTCCGCGCGGCGGGAGAAAGAAAGAAGGGGGGCACCGCCGCAGGAAGGGCCCGCCAACGCGGCCCCAGCAACCACTGGGTGGGTGGCGGGGCCGCGACGGGGCCGGCGAGGCGGTGCTTGGGGGGGGTGGCACGGTGGTCGGCCGAGACGGCTTGGCCCAGGGCGGGGGAGCTGGCAGAGTTTTTTCTCAGGGACATCTTCTCTGCCGCACTTCTGGCGCGTCATGATCCCGCCACTTTGCCAGGACAATGCGGTTATAAGGGCTGGGGCCGGCGCACTGTGTGGGTGGGTAGACGGAGCAGGATAGCGGGGGGGCATCACGACAGCATCTTGGCAGCTAGGGAGCGGATGGTCACAGAACGCCGGGAGAGGTTTGGGGTGGTGGTGGTGGTGGTGGTGGTGGTGACGAGCCGGCTCGGCAGTGGGTGGGCTGCTGCTCCCCAGTGGGTGGGTTGCTGCTCCCCAGCGGGTGGGGGTGGTGTCAGTTCTGCCGTCCCAACCCGGCCGCACGGAACCTCAAGGGGCGGACCCGCGATTTGCTGGGTGGAGAGTTGGGGGCCGGCCAGGGGGCCAGGGGAGGCCTTGAAAATTTCGCGAGAAAAAAGAAAAAAGGAAGAAAAAGAAAAGAATTAGAAAAGCGCGAGAAAACGAATGGAAAAAAAAAAAAAAAAAAAACAGGGGGGCGGGGGGGGTGAACCCTTGGGCCGATCTGGTCCCTATCCAGGGGAGTGGGAGTGACGTGCGATGGCGCGGGGGGATGGTTCCATGGCGCTCTGATCCATCTCATCGCTCGCGTATCTTTCTCTTGCGCGCGCGTCTTTGACGCCAGATTCATTTTTATATCCGGTGTGTATCGCGTGGGCTTGGCGCCCGGGTTGGTCCAGAATTTGGATGTTGGGTGTGTATCGCTTGCGCAGCCCATGTATTCAACGCCGGCCTCGGTCGAGAATGTGGTCCAGATTCTGGATACCGAGGGTGTCACCCGCATGGGCCTCCTCAAGGCCGCGCATCTGGATGCCAGGTGTGTATTGCTTGCGTATGTGTCGCTTGCACACTTGGCTGTCATGCAGCCGCGCGCACCTTTCGGTGTCGACGAGCGGTTCGCTATCAAGACGCAAAACCCCGGACCCGGGGGCCTGGCTGATCCCGCTCCCGCTCCCGAATATCCTTTCCCCCCATCTTCATGGCTGTTCTCTCGTCGACACAGTGGGGTGCCGGACTGAGCCGGCGATCGGGGCATGCCGGGTTGTCTGATGGGACGATCGAGGAATGCCCGCTTCGGATCGAGGATGACCTCGCGGCATGTCTAGCGCCTCAAGTAGCACTCACGCGGGTGCCCAGTAGGCGAGGGGAAAAGATGTCGTCTCCGTCCGTGCCTATCCTCGACTTGTGCTGCGTTCCTGCCACCACCCAGGATCGATCGTTGACGCGGGAGCCCTTTTTCCCGCAGCAACAACGGCTGGATGTTGTGGGCGTCGGTGTCGAGCAGTTCCCGCCTTCTCTTTTGAACGCCAGCCATGTCTCGGATGCGGAATCGGTTCGGGATCCGACATGCATGCTCTGATTTCGTAGAGGCTAGATAAGCTACGCGTCGCCGGAGGCGGGGGGAGGGGGAGTCGTGGATGGCCAAGTGCGCCACGAACGTCTGGCCTGGCGCGCCGCCTTGTACGGCCAGCGGCGGCACAATCATCGGGAACGAGATATCGTGCATCGGCTGATTCGCGTGATACGTCGATTCGACGTGTTCGTGTTTGGCCGCGGCTTCTTGTGCGAGCTTTGCGCCGGCCAGGCCGGCCACATCCATCACGGCGCTGAGGTGACAACGACGCAACAATACACGCGTGGGCCAGAGAGCTCCGCACTCGACGGCCGCAAAATAAGTGTGCCCTGTAACCGATGCGATCTGAACAAGAGGTTGCGCCAGGGACATGGGGCCTAAAGGAAGTAGATAGAATATGTTACCAACGACGCGCTCGGTAGTATATTCTGCTGATCCTCAGGCGCCATCTAGAGCAGGCTCCTGCTCATGACCCACCGGTTACAGGGCACGCCCGTCTTCAGGTGTCGAGTGCAGAGCTCTCTGATCCAATCTTGGGTCGGTCGTTCTCACCATAGCGCCGTGATGGATATGGCCGAGAGGCCAGATCCCTCTGGGATGAGGGCCAGATAATACGTGGGAAGACGGTCGGGTGGGTTCCCTGCCCGAGGCTGAGGGTTTCATCCCTTCCCCCGTGCGCCTGACTAAGCTAATTCGTCAGCCCTGTTCATTAGAGACCCCGAGACAATCGGATCATGTCACATCGGGATTAGATTACATCGGATTACAGGTCCGGACGGAAGCATCCCCCCCGATAGTTCTGTTTGAATAGACAAATTCCAACCAATATTAGCCCGAGCACTCGCAAAACCCTGGTGCCCTGGGCCGGATACCTGGTGGGAAATAGCCACATGCTGGTCGCCAGAGCTCGGCTCGAATACTGGCCAAACTGCGCATGCACAATACGAATTACAAGAAGCGCCGGATCTCGGGCCGGCCCACCCTGTCACCCCCACTCGCAAGCCAAGAGACCATGCCTTGTTTCGGGGTCAGTGGTTATCATTATTCTACCCGGCTCTCATGCTAACGGGACCATTGTCCTCGAGGTTTATGGATATCTCAACTCTGCCCGGCTCTCATGCCAACGGGTCCAATGTCCTCGAGGTTCATGGATATTTCCACCCTGCCAGGCTCCTATTCTCACATGCTTCTTACCCCCCCCCCCCCAACCAGCCAAATTCTGTAATCGACAGGAACAGCTCCATCTGGGCGGCAAACAGAAACATGCAGATGCCTCAATCACACACCGTAGGCCCACCCGTCTCCATCAGCTTCCTCCCCAGAGGTCGCGTAAAAATCTTCATTACCCTCGTCCTGGGTCTTGATTCTCATAGTGGCTAGGGCTTCCATCATGCTGATCCACGCGTGGTCGAGTTCTGAGTCCGAGTCCGGGTCGCAGCCCGGGTCGCGGGCCGGGATCCTGGATGAGTATATCGACCCATCTCGGGTCGAGCGGTCGGCCGAGTCAGTTTGGAGAGATGGCACCGAGTCGGCCCCGGGGACCGAATCCGACTCTGCCTCAACGATGAACTCTGAGGCGGGGCGGGCCATGGTATCCGCGGCGGCCGGATCGGGCATGCCGGCGGCGGACTGGTCGCTGATGGCAGTGGCGGACTGGTCAGCATTTGACTGGTCGATCATGCCCACGGTGGCCGGGCCGGGCATATCTGTGTTGTGCTGGTCGATAATCTCCACGGCGGCCTGATCAGAAATGATCTCGGTGGTAGGCCGGCGACCAGTGATCTCGTGGTCTGGTTTGTCAATCATCTCCGCAGCGGCCTGGTCTGTGATTTCAGCGCCGGCCTGATCGGTGGTCCCGGCGCCGGCCTGGCCCATGACCTTGGTGGTGGCGGGCTCGTCAGCCATCTCAGTGGCAGGTTCGGCAGTG
This sequence comes from Bertia moriformis, assembly GCA_025802115.2. NCBI lineage: Eukaryota > Fungi > Ascomycota > Sordariomycetes > Coronophorales > Bertiaceae > Bertia > Bertia moriformis. The sequence goes on from JAOYNC020046983.1 coordinate 7,534, forward strand.
ATTTCAGCGACAGCCTGGTCCGTGATATCGACAGTGGCGGCCTGATCGGCGATGATCGACGCCGGCCGCGATGGTGACATGGGAGTCCAATTGGCCATGTGCACCAGGCCCGCATCCGTCTCGATCATGTCCGCAGCGGACTGGTCGGCGAGCTCGGCGCCGGCCTGGTCGAATGCATCGGTGGTGGTGGGCTGGTGGTGGTCCGTGGTCTCGATGGTGGCGGTCTGGTCCAGCACGTGCGGCCGCTGCTGTGATGGCGGTATGGGAGCCCAACTGGCCATGTGGGTCAGGCCCGCATCCGTCTCGACGAGACAGCCCGGCACCAGTGTCGCCGCCGGCAGGGGCGATGGCTGCAGCTGTTGCAGCATGCCTATGGAGCCGACAGCATGCAGCATGCCCATCATCAGGTCGCCGGGTCCGGTCGGAGCCTCGCCGATGCCGTCTCCACCAACCGGCTCTGGCGCGGCGGCTTGGCCGTCGTCCAGATCGATCAGGATGCCGGTCTGGTCCGGGGGGGGGGCCTCTGGGATCCGGACCGGGTCGCCGCGCCGACCGTCGAGATCTCGAGGAATCCACGTCTCGCGGATGACGCCCCTCGGGGCGTTATTTCTTCCTGCGGCGGCTCTGGCGTCGGCCGCGGCCCGGTTCCTCGCCCTGTCGGCTTCCTGGAGATGTCGGAAACGGCCATTGGAGTCGCAATCCTCCACGGGGCACCCATGTTCCTCGCCGCAGCCGTTTTTGCATTTGTGGCCGCAGCTGAGGACGATGGAGCAGGGCATGCCGTGGCCGCCACCCCACTCCCGGCAGGGCAAGACGTGGCACTTGAGCTTACACGGATGCCCCTCGACGCACACGATTTTGTCGCAGGGCGCCTGGCACCCGCCGAACGAGTTATCCCACTCCTCGGGCGAGGTGATCACCCCGGCGGTGCCGTGGTTCTGGCACTTGATCGGGAACCTGGTCCCCATCGTCCCGGCTCCGTCCAAGACACGGGTGATGGGCGCCCACAGGTCGCGGGCCCGGTCGTCCCGGCCCAGGGTGGCGGCGTTGCCGAAGATGTACAGGCCGCGCTTGGCCCGGCTCATGGCGACCACGACCCGGTTCTTGTTGCTCAGGAAGCCTGCCGGGTTCTGGCCGGCGGCCGGACCGGCCGACCGGACCAGGGACAGGATCACCACGTCGTTCTGCTCCCCCTGGTAGCTGTCGACGGTCCGGACGTTTAGCTTAGTGCGGTCGCTCACAGCCCTAGTCATCGGGTCCCGGAGGAGGAGGTCCCGGACGATGGTCTCCTGGGCTTTGTAGAAAGTTAGGATGGTGATCTCGTGGGCCGGCATGTTGTTCAGCAGCAGGTATTTGTACAGGCCGATGGCCATGTGGGCCTCGCCCATGTTGAACCGACTCTTGTTGGCGTTCCGGGTGTCGGGGTGGTCCACGTGGAAGAAGTAGGTCCGAACGGGCACGCCCGGGACGGGGGCGAGGCCCAGCACGGAGGCGTGGTCCTTGATGTTCGGGTAGTGGGGCGCGATCAGGCGGCGGATGGTGGGGAACATGCGGCGCTGGTACTCGAGCGTTACGTGGGGGACGCCGCGTCCGATCAGGCGCTCGAACAGGGACAGGTCCATGTTCCAGGGCGGGCCCATGAGGTCCCTGACGTGGCAGCTGGGCGACAGCTGAACGTGGTCGCCGACCAGGATCAGCTGCTGCAGCGACGGGAGGATGGCGGAGGTTACGTTGGCCTCCCACGTCTCGGCCGCCTCCTCGACCATCATGACCTTGGCCTTGGTGGCCGCCAGCAGGTCGCGGTACTTGCCGAGCCCGGTGGTGGTGCAGCCGATGATGCGGATGCACTCGCTCTTGATGAGCTCGGCGTCGGCCTTGCGCCGGGCCCCGGCGACGGCCCGCCGGGCGGCTGCGTGGTCCGCCACGAGGGCGGTGAACTCGCCGGCCCGGCCCTCGGCCAGCTTCTCCTGGATGTACCTGAACACCAGTCCGCGGTGCGGGACCGGGATGTCATAGAGGTCCCCGCCCGCGTTTTTCTGGTTGTCCCTCAGCTCCCTCGCGGCGATGGTGCGCCAGGTGGCGGCGAACTGGCGCTTGACGACGCCGGTCCAGTGGCGGCCGACGAACGGGACGTAGGGGCCGGTGGCGGTCGCCTCGTCGTCGTCGTCGGCGAACGCGATTCTGCGCTCGCGGCTGTCGAAGCCCTCGTCGGCGGCCTCGGACCGGGGCTCGGCCTGGTTCTTGGGTGGATGGTAGGTCATGCCGGGGTGCAGGAAGATCTGGTCCCTTCCGAGCCAGTCGGCAAAGGATCCGGTTGGGTAGGGCGGCCGACTCTGGCCGGGCCCGTCGTCGTCGGGCCGGACGAGATCGAACTCGGCCTCGGCCGGGGTAATGATACTGGCACACTGGCGCTCCGTGATGAGGCCAGCGAGCAGGGCCACCTTGGGGTCTAGGAGGCACGGCAGCAGCTCCGTCAGGTTGTCGAGCCTCAAGAACGCGGCAATCGCCTTTTCGGCCCTCCTGACCCATCCCCGTCCCGGGAGATCCGGCATGGGGTGGAGGTCGCGCTGGTAAAAGAGGCACCTCTCCCGGATAGCCTCCTCACGGCACCGGCCCCCGAGCCGCATAATCTTGGCGTCGGGGATCAGGTGCTTGGCTTGCAGCAGCAGCTGGTCGACGGCGAAATTTGACTGGGCGGCCACGATGATGGGCCCGATGGCGCTGAGAGGGAAAGAGTTAGTGAGCATGGCAAGGACGCATACCGAAGTAAATGTCTTTCCGGTGCCGGGAGGCCCCTGGATTAGGACTATCTCCGAGGACAGCACCGTGGTGAGGGCATTCAGCTGGCTGGGGTCAAGGCTCGACGCGTCTCCGACCAGGGAGGCCATGTCGGCGTCGACCTTGGCCACCAGGGGGTACCCATTGATCTCGGTAGTGATGAGACCGTCGGCCTCCAGGTGGTTGGTGAGGTACTGAGGCCGGACCACCTCGTCGTAGCAGTCTCCGGAGATGTACTCGTTTAGCCGATTGCTGCATACCGAGCAAGCCAAATGGTCAGAGAGCGGTCTTGCTTGCGGGCTCTGGCATGCGCGGTAAACAGGGCAAGAAGGGGACTGGACTGGCCTAGGAGGGGACTTGAACGAGGCCGAGGAGGGGAGTGGCCCGACAAGAGGACTGGGCCGACAAGGAAGAAGAGGAGGAAGAAAAGGGGACTTGCTCCTCATTGGCGGCGGCGGCCAGGCCCCGGAGGGCGTGCCGGACCGACTCGTAGTACCCCGACGGCGTCGCGACCATCACGTACTCCCGGGCCGGGTCGATGATCACGTCGGCCGGGGAGGCCCAGATGAGGTCAATCCTGGGCGGGGTGGTGTCGGGGTCCTCGCGCGAGTGGAGCGGCTCTCGAAGGGGCTCGAGGCCGCCATCCAGGACCCGGCGGCCTACGGTGGCCACGTGGCAGACGGAGTCGAACTTGTCCTCGACCGGGCTGAGGGCCACCAAGTCGCCGGGAGTCAGCCTGGTGCTGACATCCCAGCGGATCCTGGTGGGGGACCGCTCGGTTGAGAAGCCGACTTTGCAGAGGATGCCAAGCCGGCAGACCGTGTACCCCAGAACGTGTACCTGCAGGAAAAAAAAGTGTGGTGGTGTCAGCCAGTAAGCGGGGGGGGCGGAGCCGCGAGCAGCAGGGAGCGGGGAGCAGGGAGCAGCAGGGAGCAGGGAGCATCAGGGAACAGGAAGCTGGGGGCTGGGGGCCGGGAACAGGAACAGGAACAGGAGGAGCAGAGAGGCAACTTGGCAGATGCAGGCCTCGGGCGGGAATGGGATCTTCAAGCAGACGGCTGGGGCGCAACAGGGCCGCAGGTGGGCCGGCAGACGGGGTTGAAGAGGGGGTTGGATGGGAGGGGTTGAAGAGGGGGGGGAGGGGGCGGCCGCATGCGGTCGTGTCTCAGGAACGGTATGCAAATTGGTCTAGGGGGCGCCCGAAAGCGACAGGG